>UESW01001501.1:317398-331622 GCA_900491605.1 Calamus simplicifolius
CCTTTCCTTTCCCATTGCCCATTGACCTTAACAAATCCCATCCGATGCAAGGTGGCCAAACTGTAGTAATCAGTATGCCTGAGATTCTTGGAAGGTTCATTATCTAATATCACAACACCTTGGCTCCTGAAAACCATAGTTAGCACCATGCCGTAGGGTAAGGACGATCTTCTTTTCCCTCCAGCCTCAGCCATATAAAATATCATCATTGCAGCTAAATTTATGGGTTGACTGGTCAACACACTGTCCATCACAACAATGTCTCGCTCGGAGACATACTCAAATCGACCGGTTTTTGGAAATAATATTCTACTGCAAATATTGTGAAGTAATCTTAATTCCAAGGGCAGTTGGTTAGCCCTAATCTCCTCAAATTCTGTAACTTCTCTCCCTAACATCCTCGATAGAGCGCTGACCTCTCACTGTGGATGTCGGCAACTAATCCAGTAATGGGAATGCTAAGGAGGTTTCCTAATTTCTGAAAAGTGAGATGGATCCTTTTACCTCTGACTGAGCTCACGATTCCACCATCACCTCTCGACAGATTGAAATAGAATTCCTTGACAAGGCTGGATATGTAGGAACATCTAGAGAACACACTTTATCCCAGCCTAGTTCCTTGATTTGATTCCCAATAGAGAAGCCCTCGGATTGAAAGAACTCGAAATCAACTTTCCTACCCATTGTTATCACTCTCCCTGCTAGGGTATCTACCTGAGGAGATGAAGGGTCTGGATTGTCCGAAGCAGTTGAAGAGGAATCACTCGGAGACGGCTCGCACGGGTCGTCTCGCCGAACGTTTTCGGTTGCCACGGGCACTCCAAGCACGATCCTCTCCTCTTAGGTGCCATTAGATCCTTAGGAAGGCTTGAATAGGGTGGAATTAGAGATGGGGAGGCTTTGAGAGAGTTTGGGAAGAGTTTGGTTAAGGATTTGAAAAGAGATGAAATGACGAGGTGTCGACTCTGCCCTAATAAAGTCGATTTGGGACCCCCAGGTGTCGACTCCCGCAAAGTCGGGTGTCGACTCCAAATCGCTAACACAGTCAGCGCTCGAACTGGAGTCGGCTCCACTTATACGGGTGTCGGCTCCAAGGTCAGGGACCGAGAGCGACACAGACAAGGTGTCGACTCCTCAAACTGAGGTGTCGACTCCACTGACAGTTTCAGAGAAAAATAACTGAGATTCAAACAACTGAAACTTGTCACAATAGGTTCAATAAAATTTTAAAAAATCTTTGGATATGAGGAACAAATTGCTCAGATGACTAGATAATTTGTCCTTAAAATTATGAAAGGAATATCAAGAAATTAATAGAAATCTAGATAGTCATTCCTTAGAGTTTCAAAATCATTCCAAAGGGTCACAAATCCCTAATTCACCTCTAAGATAACAAAATCTCTCTTCACTCAAAGGTTTTGTAAATATATCAGCTAATTGTTCTTCAGTATTAACATAATCAAGACAAATTTCATTATTAGCTACATGTTCTCTTATAAAGTGATATCTAATTTCAATGTGTTTTGTTCTTGAATGTTGAATTGGATTTTTAGTTAAATTAATTGCACTTGTGTTATCACATCTAATTGGAGTTTTATCAAGTGTTATGCCATAATCTTCAAGTTGTCTCTTAATCCAAAGGATTTGAGCACAGCAACTTCCAGCTGCAACATATTCTGCTTCAGCAGTTGATAATGCAACCGAATTTTTTGCTAAACCAAGAGATTAAGTTACATCCTAAAAATTGACATGCACCACTTGTGCTTTTTCTATCTAATTTACATCCAGCATAGTCGGAATCAGAATATGCAATCAAGTTTAATGTTGAGTCTCTAGAATACCATAAACCTACATTTTTAGTTCCACTTAAATATCTTAAGATTCTTTTTACAGCAATTAAGTGAGATTCTTTAGGTTCAGATTGAAATCTAGCGCATAGACAAACAGCAAACATGATATCTGGTCTACTAGCTGTTAAGTAAAGAAGAGATCCGATCATACCTCTGTAATATTTTTGATCTACTTTCTTACCATCTTCATCTTTGTCCAATTTGCATGAAGGGCTCATAGGTGTTCCAAGTGGTTTGATTGACTCCATTCCAAACTTCTTGAGAAGTTCTTTTGTGTATTTTGCTTGATTGATGAAAATTCCCTCTTTGCTTTGCTTGATTTGAAGTCCTAGGAAGAAATTGAGTTCTCCCATCATGCTCATCTCAAACTCACCCTGCATTAACTTAGCAAATTCTTGACATAACAGATTGTTAGTAGCACCGAATACAATATCATCAACATATATTTGTACTACTAATAAATCCTTGTCTTTTCTTTTCAAAAATAGTGTTTTATCAACATTTCCTCTTATAAAGTCATTTTCAATCAAAAATTTACTTAATCTTTCATACCAAGCTCTAGGTGCTTGTTTTAAACCATATAGTGCTTTGTGCAATTTAAAAACATGATTTGGAAATTCATGATCTTCAAAACCAGGAGGTTGTTCAACAAAAACTTCCTCATTTATAAATCCATTTAAAAATGCACTTTTAACATCCATTTGAAATAAATTGATATGCATATGACATGCAAATGCGAGTAATAATCTAATTGCTTCTAGTCTAGCTACAGGTGCAAAAGTTTCATCAAAATCAATTCCTTCTTCTTGATTATATCCTTTTGCGACTAATCTAGCTTTGTTTCTAATTACTATGCCATTTTCATCTAATTTATTTCTAAATACCCATTTTGATCCTATAACAGAATGATCTTTAGGTCTATCTACAAGAGTCCAGACATTATTCCTAGTAAATTGATTTAATTCTTCTTGCATGGCTAACATCCAATTATTATCTTTTTCTGCCTCTTCAATAGTTTTAGGTTCAATTTGAGATACAAATGCAAGATGATTATTGATGTTTCTCATTGATGATCTAGTTCTTACTCCTTGAGATGGATCACCTATAATTAATTCTTTTGGATGACCATAGGCATATCTCCAATCTCTAGGAAGATCTACATCATTATGATTTGCATCAACAACATCAACACTAGGGAATCATTATCTTTAGCTTCTTGTTCATGATCTGAAGATACATCAATATTTAACTTTTCAATGTCTCTTTCTAGAATGTTTGTATCTTCCTCATCATCAATTTTTCCTGAACTAGATGCTAAAGATTCATCAAAAATTACATGAATAGATTCTTCTACAATTAAGTTTCTCTTGTTAAACACTCTATAGGCTTTACTAGATGTTGAATATCCTAAGAAAATGCCTTCATCAGATTTTGCATCAAATTTTCCTAGATTATCTTTACCATTATTATGAATGAAACATTTACAACCAAATGCATGAAAGTAGCTTATGTTTGGTTTTCTATTGTTCCATAGTTCATAAGGAGTTTTCTTAATGATTGGCCTAATCAAAGCTCTATTAAGAATGTAACATGCCGTGTTTATAGCTTCCGCCCAAAAGTATTTTGGTAGGTTGCTTTCACATAGCATGGTACGGGCCATGTCTTCTAAGGTTCTATTTTTTCTTTCAACTACTCCATTTTGTTGTGGTGTTCTAGGTGCTGAAAAATTATGATGGATGCCATTTTCTATGCAAAAGTTTTCAAATAATGATTTTCAAATTCAGTGCCATGATCACTTCTAAGAGACACTATGGTGTTATTTTTCTCATTTGTGACCTTTTTGAAGAATTTCAAAAACAATGGAAAGGTCTCATCTTTATGAGCTAAAAACAATACCCAAGTGTATCTAGAGTAATCATCTACAATCACAAGACCATATTTCTTTCCTCCTAGACTTGTGGTTCTAGTAGGTCCAAAAAGATCCATGTGAAGTAGTTCAAGTGGCCTAGAAGTGGAAACAATATTTTTAGTTTTGAAAGAGTTTCTAGTTTGTTTTCCAAATTGACATGCATCGCAAATTTTGTTATTTTCAAAATCTAGTTGTGGAAGTCCTTTTACTAAATCCATTCTTATTAATTTTGAAATTAGGTGTGTGCTTGCATGACCTAATCTACGATGCCATAACCAACCAATCTCATTCATATTAGCATTATTAGCAACTAAGCAATGATTACTAGTAGACAAATTGTCTAAATCAATCAAGTATACATTGCCATTTCTATTTCCAATAAAAACAATGCTATTATCAATGGGATTAGAAACAGTGCAGATAGATGCTTCAAATGATACTTTAAAACCTTTATCACATAATTGGCTAATACTAATTAGATTATGTTTTAAACCATTGACATATAAAACATTTTCAATATATGTGGAGGGAGTTATTTGAATATTACCAAACCCCATGATTTGGCCTTTGCCATTGTCACCAAACGTAACAACTCCTCCTCTTTTGCTTTCAAGGGTGATGAATTGATCCTTGTCACCCGTCATGTGTCTTGAGCAGCCACTATCGAGATACCACTTTCGCTTTGATCTTTTGGCCGCAAGACACTCCTGCAAAAATAATTAAGTCTTATATTTAGGTACCCAAGCCTTCTTGGGTCCTTCATGGTTAGTAGCATAAAAGATTGTTCCTTTGGGAACCCATATTTTCTTTCCTTTACTACTTAAATTTTTGTTACTGTTTCTCACATTACATTCATAGGATTTATGGCCTTTCTTGTTACAATAATGACATGTAACACTATCTTATTTTGTTCTTTTCTAAAGAAGTTTTTGACAAATTTTTGTTTTATGTTAGGTCTATATCCTAATCCAGCCTTATCAAATATAGCTCTTTGATTACCTAATAATAAATTAAGTTTTTCAGAACTATAAGTAAATTTATCAACAATATTCTTATATTTATCAACTTCCTTCTTTAATTTATCATTTTCATTGGAAATTGACTCTTTTTCTTTTGTCAAATTTTATTTTCAGATTTCAGCATCTTAATCTCATTAGTAAGATTATCTTTTTCTTTAATGAGAATTGAATTATCATTTTTCAGAAATTTGTATTTCTTTTTAAAACTTTAAAATCATCAACTAGTTCATTAAAGCTTCAAACAATTCATCAAATGCAAAATCATCACAAGGGTTTTCAGAACTTACCTCGTTGTCGTCGTTTGCCATAAAGCAAATGTTTGCAACTTCTTTTTGATCTTCCTCTGAAGAGGATTCATCGCTGTCACTCCAGGTTGCAACATAGGCTTTCTTCTTCTTCTTGTAGGCTTTCTTTAGTAGAGGACAATCATATCTAAAGTGCCCCGGTTTCTTACACTCATAGCAAATTAAGGGGTCTTTCTCTTTGTCCTTGTCTTTGTCCTTTTCTCTTTCTCCTTCCATCTTAATTCCAGATTTCTTCTTGTGGAAGGGTCTCTTTCTTCTCATGAATTTTTTGAATTTTCTAGCTAGAAGAGCTGTCTCATCATCATCATCATTATCACTGCAGCTCTCCTCACTTTCTGCAGCCTTAAGAGCTATAGTCTTCTTTTTTTTAACATCTTCCTCTATGTGCTGCTTCATGGTTAACTCATGGGTCATTAGTGATCCAAGTAGCTCCTCCAAGGGTAAAGTGTTGAGGTCCTTGGCTTCTTGGATTGCTGTCACCTTTGCTTCCCAAGTCCTTGGAAGTGACCTAAGAATTTTGCGAACAAGTTCAGAATTAGTATAAATCTTACCTAGACTTTTCAAACCATTTACAATATCGGTGAATCTAGTATACATGCATGCTATAGTTTCAGTTTGTTCCATGCTGAATAATTCATACTTATGAACAAGAATATTTATCTTAGATTCTTTAACTTGATTTGTACCCTCATGGGTAACCTCTAATCTATCCCATATCTCTTTTGCGGAATTACATGTAGAGATACGATTAAATTCGTTTGCATCTAAGGAACAATATAAACATTCATGGCCTTAGCATTAAGCTGAGCCATTTTCTATCATTATCATTCCAATCCCTTTCGGGCTTAGGAACAATAGACCATCAACTATGTGTGTGGGTGTGCTTGGTCCATTAATTATAACACTCCACAATTCATAATCTGAAGCTTGAATGAATATTCCTCATTCTTGCTTTCCAATATGAATAGTTGGAACCATTAAACAAGGGAGGTCTATTTGTAGAATGACCTTCAGCAAATGAAGATCCAACTTGAGCTGCCATTTGGATCTTTAGCTCTTGATCGTGTGATCAAATAAACAATGAGCACTTGCTCTGATACCAATTGTTGGCCCAGATGGCAACCCAAGAGGGGGGGTGAATTGGGTTCTTTAAAAATTTTAACCTTTTAAAAACTATGTGCTTGAGATAGATGAAATTAAATGCAATGCGAATATTAAACACAACAAAGAGATAGAGAAAGAGATAATCAAAGCACGGCAAACACAAAGGTTTTATAGTGGTTCGGTGTATCCAACACCTACGTCCACTCCCAAGATCCACTTGGGTCCACACTATAATCCTCTTGATTACAGTCGAGTTGTTTTACAAGATCACAACTCAAAACTTGTTGTTTCCCAGGGATCACAACGAACCCAGCTGGTTTTTTCGGGCTCACCAGCACAAAACCCTAAACTCAAGCTAATCTAGCTTGACCCGAGGTATACTACCTCCACTAGTTCAATCCCCTTGATAGAACTAGCACAAACAAGAAAGAATAATGTTTTTCAATAATACAAAGCTCCTCAAATGAGCAATATTCAAAATAAAGGAATAAGGTTAGAAAAGCCTGTTTGAAGTAGATTGGATTTGAGCTTTTCTTCTTTTCCTCTTCTCTTTGAAGATGTTGAATCAGGCCTCAGCTTTGATTCGTTGCAAATGTTGCAGATGAGAAGTTGGAAAATCTCAAAAACAGAGCTTTATCTTTATTTTGGGAATCCTCCGATTTTTCCAATATGAGCGCCTTGGATTTCTCTTTGAGCTTTTTGGAGTGGAAGGATTTGAGTTTGAACTCTTTTCTCTCTGATTTCAGGCTTGAGACTTCACAGATTTTTGATTTGAAAGCTCTTTTTTTTCCATTTTTTCTTCTTATTTTTCAAACGGGCGTTCTTCCCTTTTATAGATTTCCTTTAATCCATTTTTGGTGAGAAAACTAGCCGTTGGAATGTACCTGGAAAGTTTTTCCAAACAAAATATATCCGTTAGAAGTTAGGTAAAAAGAAAATATTACCGTTAGAGCTGATCTGGCATTTTAAAATTTCGTTCCAGATAGGTTGGAGTCGGCTCCAACTTTTTAGGTGTCGGCTCCAAGTCGTTTATCCAAAAATAGAAAGTTCTGAGTTCGTCGAGGAGTCGGCTCCGAAAAAGTTAGGTGTCAGCTCGCCATGGTCAAGTGTCGGCTCCAAAAGACTGTAAGTGTCGGCTCCAAGGTAGTCAAAAATCAAGCATTCTATCCCCGCATCGGAGTCGGCTCCAGACACTGTAAGTGTGGACTCCGAAACTCTAGGTGTCGGCTCCGAACCGTATCAAAAATCAGAAGAATATTTGACTGGCCATGGGGTCGGCTCCAGAATTCCTAGGTGTCGACTCCAGGTCTGAAACCTTGAAACTTATATTTTGCAATTGATTTAAAACACGTTTCTCAATGCCTTTAAATCAATCAAATATTTTTAAGCCCTGAAACACTTATCAAATCCATTAGTAATCAAATAAATATACTGAATTCCTTTATTAATCATCAAAATCAATAGTTGGGTCAACATTCATAGAAAATCATTAAGCTCCTCCTGCATTAAATAACTCCTCCTATGCAAGGTACATGTAAATAAGCTGAAATCGATTGATCATTTTATATGATACCAATTGATTAGAATTTATAAATTTCTCTCTCCCCTTTTAAGATATGCCAATTGATATGCCAATTGATTAAAACTTATTGAAATCTTATAAATCTTGTATTCTTTCATTTTTTTCTCTCCTTTATGCATATACACTTTTCTCTCCCCTTTTTTGTTATCAGCAATAAGGTGAGTTTAGAAACAATAATGTAGGTTATCAGAGCAAGGGTGTTGGTTCATTCAATCGTAGAGATAGTAATCTTCATTCATTATAATCGCTCGACATAGATAAATTTGCAATAAAAAGATAATTGTATTTCATTTCAAGATGCATTACATGTGTCTATCAAAATACATTCTCAGTAAAGTACTATATCAATCAGAAAATCCTAGATACAAGCTATCAACGTACAATAAACTAGAAATCCTAAGAGGTTAGGGTAGGATAGGCTTAGATAGGGTATCACTGTAGGAAATAGAAGATCACTCAAACATGCTTGTATACAATTTTCTTCAGATGGCCTATCATTTCCATAATCTCATCCTTTTGTGAATTCTTAAAGCCTTCAAGACAACTCTCAACTTGAGCAACAGCAAGGTCTAAATCTTTCTTCAATTGTCCAGTAGCATCTAGATAGGCTCTAGATCCATCTGCAATCCCTTCTAGCCTTTCAAAAATCTTTTGAATCTCAGTGCCAAGGGACTCTGCAGAGCGGCTAATGGAAAATGAAATCAAGTCAAGTCTGGAATTGATCTCCTCTTTAAATTGTCTGATGTCATTTCTCAATTGACAAATATCATTGCTCCTCTAACTGTCATACTCAGCTAGTAATGCTCTGTGCTAACCAATCTGCTCATCAGAAAATCTCTCAGAAACAAATGTTGTCTGAGGTGGAGGTGAGGAATATGTACTCGGTCCAGCCTCAGAAGGTCTAGCAGTAGATGGTCCCGTAATAGATGGGTCAGGGACTGATGGTCCCGCAACTGATGGTCTAGGGATGTCCTCTACTCTGGCCTCCTAAACTTGGCCTCCCGACCTCCTTTAATCCAATTACCATTTATCTTTCTGAAGCCCATGCGGTGAATAGTAGAGACACTGTAGTAATCTATATGCCTTAATTTCCTCAGTGGCTCATTGTCCATGATCAATACACCTTGGCTTCTGAATACCAAAGTCAGAATCATACCATAAGGTAATGTAGATCTCTTCTTGGTTGATGCCTCCGCCATGTAGTCTATCATCATCCCAGCTAAGTTTACTGGCTGCCCGGTGATGATGCAATCCATCAACAAGATGTCTCGCTCCGAGACATACTCAAACCTGCCTATCTTTGGAAACAATATCCTTCCGCAGATGTTGTGAAGAAGTCTGAGTTCCAAATTCAGTTGATTTGCCAAAATCTCCTCAAACTCAGATACTTCTCTCCCCAACATCCTAGATAGGGCTCCACTACGATCATCATGCTGATACTCATTTATTCCAATAGTGGGCATCTCTAATAAATTTTCAAGGGTCTCGGTAGTAATCATAACTCTTGTTCCTCTAACAAAACTTACTAAACCTCCCTCTCCTCTACACAAATCATTATAGAATTCTCTTACAAGGGCAGGGTAGGTAGGAACATCCAAAGAACAAACTTTCTCCCAACCCATTTCCTTCAATTGATGGCCAATAGTAAAACTTTCGAAGCAAAGAAGTCGAAATCAACTTTTCTTCTGGTAGTGATGGTGTTGGCCCGATGACAACCCAAGAGGGGGGGGGTGAATTGGGTTCTTTTTAAAAAATTAGCCTTTTTAAAATAGTTTGCTTAAGATGAATGAAGGCAATAGCAAAGTAAATATAAAGTGCAGAAATAAGATAGTGATAGAGATAGAGTCAATGTAAGCACGGCAAACACAAAGAGTTTATAGTGGTTCGGTGTATCCAACACCTACGTCCACTCCCAAGATTCACTTGGATCCACACTATAATCAACCTGATTACAGTCGAGTTGTTTTACAAGCTCACAACTCAAACTTTTTTTTTTCGGGCGCACAATGAACCCAGCTGGTTTTCAAGGGCTCACCAGCACAAAAACCCTAACACAAGCTTAACCAAGCTTGAACCGAGGTAAGACTACCTCCACTAGTTCAATCCCCCAGATTGAACTAGATACAAACAAATAAATATGTTTTTCAAATACAAAGCTCCTTAATGAGCAGATAATCAAATAAAATAACAAGTTTAGAAAAGCCTGATTTGTAGATGGTTGGCTTTTGAGCTTTTCTTCTTTTCTTCTTTTCTTCTTCTCCTTGCTGGGTTGAATCAAGCCTCAGCTCCGATTCTTCACAGTTGAAGCAGTTGAGAAGAGTTGAAAAGCAAGAAGCGAATCCTCTTTCTCCAAGTTGGGAAATCCACCAAAACTTTGATTTGAATGCCTTGGATTCCTCTTGAGCTTTTTGGAGTGGAGTGGATTTGAGCTAGAAGGTTTTCCTCTTGAGATTCAGGCTCTCTCTTTTCAGATTTTTTGGATGGGATTTCTCTATTTCGATTTTCTTTTTCTTTTGTGTTTTTCTCTTTTTTCCGTTCTACTTTTTTGAATGATAGTCTTCCCTTTTTATAGATTTCTTTCAAGCCATTTTTGGAAGAAAACTATCCGTTGGAGTGTACCTTGTAGCAAAATATATCCGTTAGAAATAAGGTAAAATAGAAATATTACCGTTAGAGCTGATCTGGCAATTTATTTTTCGTTCCAGGTGGGTTGGAGTCGACTCTAACTTTTCTGGAGTCGGCTCTAACTCGAAGCACTTTAAAACATATTTTCGGAGTCGTCTCTGACTTTTCTGGGGTCGACAAGAAACTTTTCTGGAGTCGACTCTACTTACCCGGAGTCGACTCTAGGTCGGGGCCAGAAAAATCGACTTTCTGCTTCTTCTGTGAGAGTCGGCTCTAACAGTCTCGGAGTCGACTCTAACTTGCCAGAGTCGGCTCTGTGATTCTCGGAGTCGACTCTAATGTCTGCAATCTTACCTAGACATTAGATTCGATCCAGAACACGATGTAACTCCTGATTTTGATCATTCAATAGACTTATAATCTGAAACACTTAATCAAAATCATTAGAGCCTCCATTAGTTATACTCAAATAGTTTTGTTAATCATCAAAATCATCAATTGGGTCAACAATCTCCCCCTTTTTGATGATAACAAAAACTTTGAGTATATGCATTCAAAAATTCATTCGAACTAAAGATTATAGTCATTTTAAAACTTAAACATTTTTAATGAAGGATTTGATGCCAATGTTCAAAGTAAACTTTTAAAATTGTGCATGAGTTCAATATAATCCATCAATTATGAACATTTAAACTAAATGTACAGAAAATTGTAATTGAGCTTTTTGTTAAGCTCCCCCTGCATTGAATAGCTCCCCCTATATAAGCATCAAATTTTAACTGAAAGTTCAAGTTTCTTCTTTTGCATAAACAATCATTTCTCCCCCTTTCTTTCTTTCTTTATGCATATACAACCATCTTCATTAAAATTTTCAAGTCTTTCTTTCTTTGCATATTCATATTCAATATTCAATCTTTCTTTCTTTGCATATTCAACCATCTCTCCCCCTTTTTTGTTATCAGCAATAAGGAGAGTATTAGATAAAGAAAGTTAATAATACATAGGGATTCAAGCAGTCAATATTTGAAAATATGAAATTGCATTTCATAAGTAAGAAGCATTACATTAGTTGATTCATGTACATTTCAAAATGAAATACATTGGATACTCAAAAATTCCTAAATACAAACTATCAAAATCAAAATCAAGGTCAGATGTGTTTGAATACAATTTTCTTCAAGTGACCTATGATTTCCATTACATCAT
Organism: Calamus simplicifolius; assembly: GCA_900491605.1. NCBI lineage: Eukaryota > Viridiplantae > Streptophyta > Magnoliopsida > Arecales > Arecaceae > Calamus > Calamus simplicifolius. The sequence goes on from UESW01001501.1 coordinate 328,999, forward strand.
CTTTTGGGATTTCTTAAAATTTTCAAGGCAAGCTTCAATTGTGAGACTGCAAGGTCAATGTCCTTCTTCAGTTGACCAGTTGCATGAACATAAGATCCGACCCATCAGCAATGCCTTCCATCCTTTCAAAGATTTTGTGAAGTTCAGCACCAAAGGATTCAACAGAATTGCTTATGGTAAAGGAGATCATGTCCAGTCTCGAATTAAGTTCTTCTTTCAACTGATTAAAATCTTCTTTTAATTGAATAATTTCATGAGATCTCTGACTATCATATTCAGCAAGCAAAGCTCTCAGCTGACCAATCTGTTCATCAGAGAATCTCCCAGAAGTAGCTATAGACTGATGTGGAGGTGAGGGAATAGTACTAGGTCCGGCCTCTGAAGGTCCAGCTGAAGATGGTCCCGCAATAGATGGATCAGGGACTGATGGTCCCACAGTGGATGGTCCAGGGATGTCTTCTACTCTGGTTTCTTCTGCTCTATCTCTTTCTGCTCTTTCCTCTTCCTCCTTTCATCCATACACCATTCAACTTCTTGAAGCCCATCCGATGAATAGTAGAGATACTATAATAGTCAGTGTGTCTCAATTTTCTTAGGGTTCATTCTCCATAATAAGCACACCTTGGCTTCTAAAGATTAATGTCAAAATCATACCATATGGCAGTGTAGATCTTTTCTTTGTAGCCGCCTCTGCCATATATCCAATCATCATGCCAGCTAAGTTGACTGGCCTTCCAGTAATTATGCAATCCATCAAAAGAACGTCTCGCTCCGAGACATACTCGAATCTACCAATTTTCGGAAACAAAATTCTTCCACAAATGTTATGTAGTAACCTGAGTTCCAGATTTAATTGATTTGCAAGATTTCCTCAAACTCGGTTACATCCCTCCCTACATTCTTGTCAATGCTCCACTTCTATCATCATGTTGATATTCCATTAAACCGATTGTGGGCATTTCCAATAAATTTCCAAGTATTTCAGTGGTTATTGTAACTCTTGTTCCTCTACTTACTGATTAAACCGCCTTCTCCTCTACTTAATCCATTGTAAAACTCTCTCACTAAGGCTGGATATGTGGGGATATCTAATGAACAGATCTTTTCCCACCCCATTTCTTTCAAACATCTTCCAATAGTGAAGCCTTCCGACTCAAAGAAATCAAAATTCACCTTTCTTCCAGTTGTAATGGTCTTACCGGCTAAATGATCAACTTGGGTGAAGAGGGTGAAGGAGGGGAATCTTCTTGAGTGGCCGAAGAGGAGGATGGCGAGGGTTGCCTCCGAATAGTGCGTCGCCTTGTGGAACGGATGCTCCACCGACGAAACGCGCCTCTTAGGTGCCATTGAGAAGATTGGAAAGTTTAATCAAAGGCTTTGAGAAGATTGGGGAAGTTGGAAAGGCTTTGGAGCTTTTTGGAGAGGTTTTGGAGATGGATGGAATGATTTGGGGTCGACTCCGCCTTTTTATTTTTGACCTAGCTCGACTTAGAGTCGACTCCCGAAAACTGGGTGTCGGCTCCGAACCAGAAAATCTGTCAGCGCTCGAATTAGAGTCGGCTCTACAAAAGCCAGAGTCGGCTCTAATTGCTTAGACAGAACATCAAAAACTCAGGTGTCGACTCCACAAACTGTCAGAGTCGACTCTAACAGTTTCAGAGATAAAAAATCAAGTTTCAAGGATCTGAAACTATTCAAATTAATCATCAAATTCTAGATAAATGTTCCTTAGCAATTGGGGAAACAATGAATCAAGATCTAGATAGATTTCCTTATTGAATATCGAGATTTTTTAAGAAATGATGAAATCTAGATAGATGTCCTTAAGAGTTTCAGAAAACTATTCCAAAGGATCACAAACTCCTAATTCTCCTCTAAGATAACAAAATCTCTCTTCACTTAAGGGTTTTGTTAATATATCTGCAGTTGTTCTTCAGTATTCACATAATCAAGACAAATTTCATTATTGGCAACATGTTCTCTTATAAAGTGATATCTTATTTCAATATGCTTTGTTCTTGAGTGTTGAATTGGATTTTTAGTTAGATTTATTGCACTTGTATTATCACATCTTATAGGTGTCTTATCAAGTGTGATACCATAGTCTTCAAGTTGTCTCTTAATCCATAGGATTTGAGCACAGCAACTTCCAGCTGCAACATATTCTGCTTCAGCAGTAGATAATGCAACCGAATTTTGCTTTTTGCTAAACCATGAGATTAAGTTACTTCCTAAAAATTGGCATGCACCACTTGTGCTTTTTCTATCTAACTTACATCCAGCATAATCAGAATCAGAATAAGCAATCAGATTTAATGTTGAGTCTCTAGAATACCATAAACCTACATTTTTTGTTCCACTTAAGTATCTTAGTATTCTTTTAACAGCAATTAAATGTGATTCTTTAGGTTCAGACTGAAATCTAGCACATAAGCAAACAGCAAACATTATGTCTGGTCTACTTGCAGTTAAGTAAAGTAGGGATCCGATTATACCTCGATAATATTTTGATCAACCTTCTTACCTTCTTCATCTTTGTCCAGCTTGCATGAAGGACTCATTGGTGTTCCGAGGGGTTTTATTGATTCCATACCAAACTTCTTTAGAATTTCTCTTGTGTACTT
>UESW01001501.1:333238-366030 GCA_900491605.1 Calamus simplicifolius
TCACAAGACCATATTTCTTTCCTCCTAGACTTGTGGTTCTAGTTGGTCCAAAAAGGTCCATGTGAAGTAGCTCTAATGGCCTAGAAGTTGAAACAATATTTTTAGATTTGAAAGAACTTCTTGTTTGTTTTCCAAACTGACATGCATCACATATTTTTATTTTCAAAATCTAATTTAGGTAAACCTTTTACTAAATCCATTCTAATTAGTTTTGAAATCAGGTGTGTGCTTGCGTGACCTAATCTTCGATGCCACAACCAACCAATCTCATTCATATTAGCATTATTAGCAACTAAGCAATGATTATTAGTAGACAATTTGTCTAAATCAATCATGTATACATTGCCATTTCTATTTCCAATAAAAACAATGCTATTATCAATGGGATTAGCTACAGTGCATAAAGAAGATTCAAAGATACTTTAAAACCTTTGTCACATAATTGACTTATACTAATTAAGTTATGCTTTAAACCATCAACATAAAGTACATTCTCAATATATGTGGAGGGAGTTATTTGAATGTTACCAAACCCCAAGATTTGGCCTTTGCCATTGTCGCCAAATGTAACAACTCCTCCTTTCTTTTCTTCAAGGGTGATGAATTCTTCTTTGTCACCCGTCATATGTCTTGAGCAGCCACTATCAAGATACCACTTTCTCTTTGATCTCTTGGCCACAAGACATTCCTGCAATGAAATCAACTTTATGTTTAGGTACCCAAGCTTTCTTGGGTCCTTCATGGTTAGTAGCAACAAATATTGTTCCTTTCGGAACCCATATTTTCTTCCTTTAACATTTAAGTTTTTATTAGGTTTTAGAATTTTACATTCATAAGATTTATGTCCTTTTGATTACATTTAAAGCATGTAAAATTACTTTGGCACACAAAAATATTTTTAAGTGATTTTTGTTTTCTTAAAGTGTTATATCCTAATCCGGCTTTGTCAAAAACTGCTTTTTGACTATTTAATAACATGTCTAATTTAGTTGAGCTTAATGTAAACTTATCAACTATGTTTTATGTTTTTCAACCTCTTTCCTTTAGTTTATCATTTTCATTGAGATTGATTCTTTTCTTTTATTAAAATTTCATTTTCAGATTTAAGTTTCTTAACTTCATTATTAAGATTTTCCTTTTCTTGAATGAAAGTTAAATTTTCATTTTTCAAAATCTTGTATTTCTTTTTCAAAACTTTGAAATCCCAACAAGTTCATTAAAAGCATCAAAAAGTTCATCAAAAGCAAATTCATCGCAAGGGTTGTCGGAACTTACCTCATCGTTGTCGTCCGCCATAAAACATACGTTTGCGACTTCCTTTTGTTCTTCTTCTTCGGAAGAAGATTCCTCGCTGTCACTCCAAGTCGCCACATAAGCCTTCTTTTTCTTTTTGTAGGCTTTCTTCAATTTTGGACATTCATTCCTAAAGTGCCCCGGTTTATTACACTCATAGCAAGTCAAGGGGTCTTTCTCTTTTTCTTTGTCCTTGTCCTTATTTTTATCCTTTTCTCCTTCCCACTTAGCTCCAAATTTTTCTTGTGGAAGGGTTTCTTTCTCCTCATAAATCTTTTAAATTTCTTTGCTAAGAGAGCAGTCTCATCATCATCATCATCGCTGCTGCTCTCTTCTTCTTTTGCAGCTTTGAGGGCAATCATTTTCTTTTTCTTTGTGTCCTCCTCTACATGCTGCCTCATAGTCAGCTCATGGGTCATAAGAGATCCTAGAAGCTCCTCTAAGGGTAAAGTGTTGAGGTCCTTAGCTTCTTGGATTGCAGTCATTTTTGCTTCCCATGATCTTGGTAATGACCTAAGAATTTTTCGAACAAGTTCAGAGTTAGTATATGTCTTACCAAGACTTTTCAAACCATTTACAATATCTGTAAATCTAGTGTACATGCATGCAATGGTTTCAGATTGTTCCATGCTAAACAATTCATATTTATGAACAAGAATATTAATTTTAGATTCTTTTACTTGATTGGTACCCTCATGGGTAACCTCTAATCTATCCCAAATCTCCTTTGCGGAATTACAAGTGGAGATTCTATTAAATTCATTAGCGTCTAAGGAGCAATATAAACATTCATGGCTTTAGCGTTAAGCTGTGCCATTTTCCTATCATTATCATTCCAGTCCCTTTCGGGCTTAGGAACAATAGTGCCATCAATAACATGTGTGGGTGTACTAGGTCCATTGATTATAACACCCCATAGCTCATAATCAGAAGCTTGAATGAATATCCTCATTCTAGCTTTCCAATATGAATAATTTGAGCCATTAAACAGTGGAGGTCTATTCGTAGAATGACCTTCAGCAAATGATCCAACTTGTGTTGCCATTTGGAACTTTAGCTCTTGATCGTGTGATCAAAATCTAATGAGCACTAGCTCTGATACCAATTGTTGGCCCAGATGACAACCCAAGAGGGGGGGGTGAATTGGGTTCTTTAAAAAATTAGCCTTTTAAAATAGTTTGCTTAAGATGAATGAAGGCAATAGCAAAGTAAATATAAAGTGCAGAATAAACAGAGATAGAGATAGAGTCAATGAAGCACGGCAAACACAAAGATTTTATAGTGGTTCGGTGTATCCAACACCTACGTCCACTCCCAAGATTACACTTGGGTTTTCGCACAACGAACCCAGCTGGTTTTCAAGGGCTCACCAGCACAAAAACCCTAACACAAGCTTAACCAAGCTTGAACCGAGGTAAGACTACCTCCACTAGTTCAATCCCCCAGATTGAACTAGATACAAACAAATGAAATATGTTTTTCAATTACAAAGCTCCTTAATGAGCAGATAATCAAATAAGAATAACAAGTTTAGAAAAGCCTGATTTGTAGATGGTTGGCTTTTGAGCTTTTCTTCTTTTCTTCTTTTCTTCTTCTCCTTGCTGGGTTGAATCAAGCCTCAGCTCCGATTCTTCACAGTTGAAGCAGTTGAGAAGGGTTGAAAAGCAAGAAACTGAACTCTTTCTCCAAGTTGGGAAATCCACCAAAACTTTGATTTGAATGCCTTGGATTCCTCTTGAGCTTTTTGGAGTGGAGTGGATTTGAGCTAGAAGGTTTTCCTCTTGAGATTCAGGCTCTCTCTTTTTCGGATTTTTGAAATGGGATTTCTCTATTTCCGATTTTCTTTTTCTTTTTTTTTTCTCTCTTCTTTTTTTTGAATGATAGTCTTCCCTTTTTATAGATTTCTTTCAAGCCATTTTTGGAAGAAAACTATCCGTTGGAGTGTACCTTGTACAAAATATATCCGTTAGAAATAAGGTAAAATAGAAATATTACCGTTAGAGCTGATCTGGCAATTTGATTTTTCGTTCCAGGTGGGTTGGAGTCGACTCTAACTTTTCTGGAGTCGGCTCTAACTCGAAGCACTTTAAAACGTTATTTCTGGAGTCGTCTCTGACTTTTCTGGGGTCGACAAGAAACTTTTCTGGAGTCGACTCTAACTTACCCGGAGTCGACTCTAGGTCGGGGCCAGAAAAATCGACGTTCTGTTTCTTCTGTGAGAGTCGGCTCTAACAGTCTCGGAGTCGACTCTAACTTCCGTGCCAGTTCCGGAGTCGGCTCTGTGATTCTCGGAGTCGACTCTAATGTCTGCAATCTTACCTAGACATTAGATTCGATCCAGAACACGATGTAACTCCTGATTTTGATCATTCAATAGACTTATAATCTGAAACACTTAATCAAAATCATTAGAGCCTCCAATAGTTTATACTCAAATAGTTTTGTTAATCATCAAAATCATCAATTGGGTCACCCCTGTTACGAAATGTTTTTTTTTTTTTGTGACAGTGGCCTGGCCACCGTGCCAGGCCACTGCCGGCCACGGCAGCGGCGTGGCCGGAGAAGACGGCCACGGCAGCGGCCGTGGCCGGAGAAGACGGCCACGGCAGCGGCCATGGCCGCCTTGTCCGGCGCGGCCACGGCCGTGGCCGAGAAAAAAAAGGGGGGGGGCGGTTTCCCCCCCCCCCCCTGTTATGAAATGTTTTTTTTTTTGTGACATGGCCTGGCCACCGTGGCCAGGCCACTGCCGCCACGGCAGCGGCCGGGCCGCCTTGTCCGGCCGTGGCCGGAGAAGAAAAAAAGGGGGGGGGGGGGGGGGGGCGGGGGGTTCCCCCCCCCCTGTTACCAAATGTATTTTTTTTATTGTGACAGTGGCCTGGCCACCGTGCCAGACCACTGCCGGCCACGCAGCGGCCATGGCCGGAGAAGACAAAATGGGGGTGGGGAAGGTTTCCCACCCCCCTGTAATTTTTTTTTTTTTTGTGACAGTGGCCTGGCCACCGTGGCCAGGCCACTGCCGGCCATGGCAGCGGCCGTGGCTGCCTTGTCCGGCCGCGGCCACGGCCGTTGCCGAAGAAGAAAAAAAATGGGGGGGGGGGGGGGGGCGGGGGGGTTCCCCCCCTGTTACCAATGTTTTTTTTTTATTTTACAGTGGCCTGGCCACCGTGGCCAGGCCACTGCCGGCCATGGCACGGCCGTGGCGAAGAAGACGGCCACGGTCTTGGCCGTGGCCGATGGAAATTATTATAATTTTTTTTTTTTAGAGAGTGTGGGGGCTACCTTGGTCTAGAGAAACGCCGGAGTCGGAGGAGACGCCGGGGAGCCGGAGCACCAGAGGGGGGGAGCTAGAGCAGCGAGGTGGGAGCCAGAATTTTTTTGGGGAGGGCGGCGGCTAGGTCAAGACGGGGAAGAAGAAGAAGAGAGGCCAGCTTATATAAGTAATTAGCGACGCAATAAATTGGTGTCGCTAAATGGTTGCAATATTTTTTTTTTAAATTTATTATGTATTAGCGACGCATTAATGCTTCGCTAATCCATCGTTAATTTGGTTTTATTATAATTTTATGAAAAAAGAACGACTCAAATAATTGCGTCTCTAATGCGTCGCTAACTTGGCGCAATGTCCGGCGGGAAAATTATTTTTATTTTCTAGGAATTGCGTCGCTAAGGCGTCGCAATATTTTTTTAATATTTTTTAATTGATTAAAATAATAACTTATTACAATAATGCGATGCAATAATGCATCGCAATAATTTTAAATATTTATAAATGATAATATTTATAATTTATGATAATAATTGCGATGCAAAATTGCGTCGCAATATTTTTTCTAATATTTTTAATTAGATATTTATTTAAAAAACATTGCGACGCAAATATGCATCGCAATATTATATTCTTTATTTATTAATCTAATAAAATCATATTTACTTAAAATAATTGCGACGCATAGTTCGTCGCAATATTTATTTATTTTTTTTCTAAAATGCATCGCTACGGCGTCGCAATAATTTTTTTAATATTTATAAATGATATTTATAATTAATGTTAATAATTGCGATGCAAAATTGCGTCGCAATTATTTATAAACTTTTTAATTACATATATTTATTTAAAAAATATGCGACGCAACTTATGCATCGCAATATTATATTTCTTTTATTTAGTTAATACTGAAAAAATTTATATTTACTAAAAATAATTGTGACGCATACATTGCGTTGCGATATTTATTTATTTTTTTCCTAAAATGCGTCGCTTACGGCGTCGCAAATTTTTTTTAAATATTTATTAATGATAATATTTATAATTTATGATAATAATTGCGATACCTTATTGCATCGCAATAATTTTTTAATATTTTTAATTAGATATATTTATTTAAAAATATTGCGATGCAAATTATGCGTCGTAATATTATATGTCTTTTATTTATTAATACTGATAAAAATTATATTTACTAAAAATAATTGCGATGCATACATTGCGTCGCAACATTTGTTTATTTTTTTCTTTTAAATACGTCGCTACGGCGTCGCAATAATTGTTTAATATTGTTTTAAACTTTTTTATAACTTTTTTTTTTTGAGTAATTATAAATGATCCGACAGTTGCGATTGATCCAAGCCATGATCGATCCCGTCGGCGTCGACCTATCTCGGACCGTCGTGATCGATCGGATCGGCGACGATCCGACGGTTGCGATCGATCCAAGCCATGATCGATCCCGGTCGGCGATAATCCGATGGTTGCGATCAATCCAAGCCATCGATCCCGTTCGGCAACGATCCGACGGTTGTGATCGATCCAAGCCACGATCGATCCCGGTCAGCGATAATCCGACGGTTGCGATCGATCCAAGCCATGATCGATCCCGATCGGCCGACGATCCGACGGTTGCGATCGATCCAAGCCATGATCGATCCCGGTCGGCGACGACCTATCTCGGACTGTGGCGATTGATCGGATCGGTGACGATCCGACGGTTGCGATCGATTCAAGCCATGATCGATCCCGGTCGGCGTCGACCATCTCGGACCTCGCGATCGATCGGATCGGCGACGATCCGACGGTTGCGATCGATCCAAGCCATGATCGATCCTGGTCAGCGATAATCTGATAGTTGCGATCGATCCAAGCCATGATCGATCCCGTTCGGCGATGATCTGATGGTTGCGATCGATCCAAGCCACGATCGATCCCGATCGGAGACGATCCGACGGTTGCGATCGATCAAGCCATGATCGATCCCGGTCGGAGACGATCTGACGGTTGCGATCGATCCAAGCCATGATCGATCCCGGTCGGCGATAATCCGACGGTTGCGATCGATCCAAGCCATGATCGATCCGTTCGACGATGATCCGATGGTTGCGATCGATCCAAGCCATGATCGATCCCGATCGGCGATAATCCGACGGTTGCGATCGATCCAAGCCATGATCGATCCCGTTCGGCGATGATCCGACGGTTGCGATCGATCTAAGCCATGATCGATCCCAGTCGGCGACGATCCGATGGTTGCGATTGATCCAAGCCACGATCGATCCCGGTCGCGATGATCCGATGTTGCGATCGATCCAAGCCATGATCAATCCCGGTCGGCGACGATCCGACGGTTGCGATCGATCCAAGCCACGATCGATCCCAATCGGCGATGATCTGACGGTGCGATCGATCCATGCCATGATCGATCCCGGTCGGCGACGATCCAACGGTTGCGATCGATCCAAGCCATGATCGATCCCGGTCGGCGACGACCTATCTCGGACCATGGCGATCGATCGATCGGCGATGATCCGACGGTTGTGATCGATCCAAGCCATGATCGATCCCGGTCGGCGATGATCCGACGGTTGTGATCGATCCAAGCCATGATCGATCCCAGTCGGCGACGATCTGACGGTTGCGATCGATCCAAGCATGATCGATCTCGGTCGGCGATGATCCGACGGTTGCGATCGATCCAAGCCATGATCGATCCCGGTCGGCGATGACCTATCTCGGACCGTGGCGATCAATCGGATCGGCGACGATCCGACGGTTTATGATTGATCCAAGCCATGATCGATCCCGGTCGGTGATGATCCGACGGTTGCGATCGATCCAAGCCACGATCGATCCCGGTCGGCGACGATCCGACGGTTGCGATCGATCCAAGCCATGATCGATCCCGATCGGCGATAATCCGACGGTTGCGATCGATCCAAGCCATGATCGATCCCGTTCGGTGATGATCCGACGGTTGCGATCGATCCAAGCCATGATCGATCCCAGTCGGCGATGATCCGATTGGTTGCGATCGATCCAAGCCACGATCGATCCCGGTCGGCGAGGATCCAACAGTTGCGATCGATCCACGCCATGATCGATCCTGGTCGGCGACGATCCGATGGTTGCGATCGATCCAAGCCATGATCGATCCCGGTCGCGACGACCTATCTTGGACCATGGTGATCGATCGGATCGGCGATGATTCGACGGTTGCGATCGATCCAAGCCATGATCGATCCCGGTCGGCGTCGACCTATCTCGGACCGTTGCGATCGATCGGATCGGCGACGATCCGACGGTTGTGATCGATCCAAGCCAAATCGATCCTGGTCGGCAATAATCCGCGGTTGTGATCGATCCAAGCCATGATCGATCCCGTTCGGCGATGATCCGACGGTTGCGATCGATCCAAGCCATGATCAATCTCGGTCGGCGACGATCCAACGTTTGCGATCGATCCAAGCCATGATCGATCCCGTTCGGCGATGATCCGACGGTTACGATCGATCCAAGCCATGATCGATCCCGGTCGGCGACGACCTATCTCGGACCGTGGTGATCGATCGGATCAGCGATGATCCGACGGTTGCGATCGATCCAAGCCATGATCGATCCCGGTCGGCGAGTATGCAACGGTTGCGATCGATCCAAGCCATGATCGATCCCGGTCGGCGACGATCCAACGATTGCGATCGATCCAAGCCGTGATCCCGATCGGCCATGACCTATCTCGGACCGTTGCAATCCGTCCGAGATCGGCGACGATCCGACGGTTGCGATCGATCGAAGCCATGATCCCGATCGGCCACGACCGATCTCGGACCGTGGCGATCGGTCCGATCGGCAACGATCCGACGGTTGCGATCGATCCAAGCCCTGATCCCGATCGGCCACGACCGATCCCGGACCGTTGCGATCGGTCCAAGATCGCTGGCGATCCGACGGTTGCAATCGATCCAAGCCCTAATCCCGATCAGCCACGACCGATCGGACCGTTGCGATCGTCCAAGATCGCTGGCGATCCGACGTTGCGATCGATCCAAGCACTGATCCCGATCATCCACGACGATCTAGGACCGTGGCGATCGACCGATCGGCGATCCGATGGTTGCCATCGCTCCAAGCCTGATCCTGATCTGCCACGACCGATCTCGGACCATGGCGATCGATCCGATCGGCGACGATCCGACGATTGCGATCGATCCAAGCCCTGATCCCGATCGGCCACGACCGATCCCAGACCGTTGCGATCGGTCCGAGATCGCTGACGAACCTGACGGTTGCGATCGAACCAAGCCCTGATCCCGATCGGCCATGACTGATCTCGGACCTGGCGATCGGTCCGATCGGCGATGATCCGACGGTTGCGATCGATCCAAGCCCTGATCCCGATCGTCCATGACCGATCTCGGACCGTGGCAATCGCACCGATCGGCGTCGATCCGACGGTTGCCATCGATCGAAGCCCTGATCGATCCCGATCGGCGATCAACGATCTCGGACCGTCGCGATCGATCCGATAGGCGACAATCCGACGGTTGCGATCGATCCAAGCCATGATCCCGATCGGCCACGACCGATCTCGGACCGTGGCGATCGTCCGATCGGCTGACGATCCGACGGTTGCGATCGATCCAAGCCCTGATCCCGATCGGCCACGACCGATCCCAGACCGATGCGATCGGTCCGGATCGGCGACGATCCGACGGTTGCGATCGATCCAAGCCCTGATCCCGATCGGCCACGACCGATCTCGAACCGTGGCGATCGGTCCGATCGGCGATGATCCGACGGTTGCGATCGATCCAAGCCCTTATTCGATCGGTCACGATCGTTTTGGACCGATCGCTATTTAACATAATTAATTTTTTTAAAAACATTGCGATGCAAAGGGTTGCATCGTAATTTTTTAATATGATAATTATATTATATAAAAATTAATTTTATTTATAATAATTACGATGCAACAAGTGCGTCGCTAAATTAAAACATAATTTTCCTAATTAATTTTGGTTTATTGCGTCGCTAATGCGTCGCTATTTAACATAATTAATTTTTTAAAAACATGCAACGCACTGTGTTACGTCGCAATTTTTTTCTCATATTTATACTTTATAAAATTAATTTATTTAAAATAATTGTGACGCAGTTATTGCATCGCTAAATTAAAAAATAATTTTTCTAATTTTTGGTTTATTGTCGTCGCTATTTAATATATTTAATTTTTTTAAACATTGCGATGCACTGAGTTGCTCGCAATATTTTTTTTAATATTTATACTTTATAAAATTTAATTTTATTTAAATTATTTGCAATGCAATTGGTGCATCGCTAAATTAAAAATATTTTTTTTAATTTTCTGGTTTATTGCATCGCTATTTAATATATTTAATTTTTTTAAAAACATTGCGACGCACTAATTTGCGTCGCAATATTTTTTTTCTAATATTTATATTTTATAAAATTTAATTTCATTTAAATTATTTGTGACGCAATTGGTGCGTCGCTAAATTAAAAACAATTTTTCTAATTTTTTGGTTTATTGCTTTGCTAATGCGTCGCTATTTAACATATTTAATTCTTTTAAAAATATTGCGACGCACTGTGTTGCGTCGCAATATTTTTTTCTGATATTTATATTTTATAAAAAATTAATTTAAAAATATTGCGATGTATTATTACGTCGCTAAATAAAAAATTAATTTTTTTATTTTCTGGTTAATTGAGTCGCTAATGCGTCGCTAAGGCCGTTGCAATATTTTGTTGTCACAAAGGCATCGCAAAGTTGTCGCAATTTAGCGACGCATAATTGCGTCGCTAAATTTGCGTCGCTATTTCAGTATTTTCTTGTAGTGGAAGATCAACCAATCATATAACTCGATCCTCATTTCGATACGACGTTCACACATCATAATTTGATGATCACGTTATCAGATAGGTGGTTGCACAGCTTTGATGCGCCGTTTCAAGATCGAAACGATGACTATCACAACGGCCTGATCTAATGGGCGATAGAAAGATCAGAGCATTGCTTTATCTCCAACGGTTCAATCGATCAACAATTGACCGGTCAGCCGATCGATGTGTACCGTTGGATTGACACAGCCGCAATCGTGATCGCAATCGATCACCGCATCTCAGTGTTCGATTATGACCCTTCATCCTATTAATCTTTGGATTTAATCTTGTTCTCTTATCTGATCGATCAACGATGATCTGAAGTGCTTGATCTTGACAGTTTAACCGATCAAAAACCAATCCATGATCATCCAAGTCATCATTGATCTCAGCCTCTCATCTTAATCCGATCAGTTTCCACCATCGGATCTCATGATCAAGAAAAAATTTAAAAGCCCCTTAAGCTCCTCGCGACTATGCGCACGTGTGCCTACAAAGCACCCATTGTGCCATTCGCACACGCGTGGGTGATGCTATGTATCATTCTCAAGCTCTCCACTTATGGTGAGCCTAAGGAACTTAAGAATGAAGAAGTTTTCATATAAGTGAACCTTTCTTTCTTAATTTTTTCGATGTGGGACTAAATGTCCTCTCGATTTCTCTTTCACACACATAAGGAGGTAATAGGCTTTCAAGGCCCATAAGGGTATTCAAGGCTTTTTTGGCCCATTACCCAACAATCTCCTACATGAATAAAATTGGTCTTAGATCAAAGATCATCAAAGATCAACAAAGGCGATCCCCCACATAAAAGGATTTTAATTCAAATGAATATGCAGACACTGAAGAGAGTATAGTGAGATGAAGTTGTATCAGGATAGGTAGCTTGTGGCTTTGAACCTCCTTAGTGAGTTGTTATTCGAGTTTACTTGCTAAAAACTCTATCTATAATGGCAAAATCAGATTTTACCGTTATAAATAGAGATATTACGGTAAAATCTTTTTTCATCGTAATATCTTAAATTAAAATAATTATTTTTTTAAAATAAAAACTCTTTCTATAATGGTAAATCTATTTTCGTCATAATATCTTGAATTAAAATAATTATTTTTTAAATAAAAGCTCTATCTATAACAGAAATCAGATTTCGCCATTATAAATAAAGATATTATGACGAAATCTCTTTTTTCACGTAATATCTTGAATTAAATAATTATTTTTAAAATAAAAGCTCTATATATAATGGCAAAGTAGATTTTGCTGTTATAAATAGAGATATTACAGTGAAATCTATTTTTGCCATAATAAATAGTTATTACGACGAATTTAATTTTGATTTCGTCATAATAAGTGAAACTATAGCAATGAAAATAATTCACCGTAATAAGTTCTCCACAAAGTCCACTTTCTCGTAGTGTTTATCTTATCTTGGCCTTGAAAATTTCAAATCTGCCTCTTTTCTTTGTAGTCCTTTCCTTTGCCGCTTGTGTATCATTAAGCTTTTCTATCACCAAAGCCTTATTCACCATCTTCTTATAGATAGTAAACTAAAGTAGCCACTCATTGTCGGATCGGGTCCCTAAGTCCATTTTCATACTTATGAGCCTGAATAATTTTCTCTACCACTACTATAAGTGTATACCTCGACAATTCTTCAAACTTAGTAGAATTATACACTATCATACTGCCTTGGTCAAGACAAACAAACTCTCGAACTTCTGAAATCTAACACTCTGAGGAAAATATTTTTCATAGAAAACCTTTTTGAATTTTCCCTAGGTGTGTGGTGCATCATTAGGGCCAAGTTTTTCTTTCTCTGTCTCCCACCAATCAGCTGCCTCACCAAGCAATATGAAGGTCACAAAGTTGACCTTTTCCTTCTCTAAACATTTCAAGGTCTAGACCTTCTCAATCTCTTTCAACCAACTCTCAACCTCCATAAGGTCAGTAGTGCCCTTGAAAGCTGATGGTGCATACTTCTGAAACTCAGTCAGGTTAACCCAGTGCTCATGTTGAGTTCTGAGATCCCATAGTTGCCGTTGTAGTTGTTGCTGCTGTAAGAATTGCTGTTGTTGCAGCTCCATCATCTTCATCATATCTGCCCTTGATGCAGCTTGTTGTTGCAGTAGAATACTAGTAGTAACTAGGCAGTAGTCACATGCTCACTGGGCTGTACCCTAGGTTTCTCCGCATTTCATGCTTATGATGTCCCTGCTTCTATGGTTCCACTCCAGGGGCATTAGGAACTTTAGTGGTGGGGACCACAGGGGGCTCCTCCTGGCACAAACCTCGCACTATTGAGGCTATATCACTTTCTTGTGATTGTGAGGGCTCTCACGCAGTCGTACCATCGGCGAATCGGGTTGGCCTTCTAGGTCGACCACGTCCTCTACTTTAAACCATATCAACCTTTATACAACAAGGTTCATATTTTAATTTAATATCCATCTATCTATCAAAATTAATTCACATTTCAAAATTTTAAATTCAAATAAGATTTAAAAATTTTTCACACCCACTCTCACTTCGATCTTAAATCCTAGAATCCTAAATGATCATAAACCTAGGTTCTGATACCACTTCTATCATGCCCCAAATTCACCATCTGATTTGGCCACGTGACATGGCCGCATGAACCCTAAGGCAAGCCCTAAAGACCATTTAAGGCCTGATATAAATAATCCATACTATATTCCATAAAAGTTTTATCATTTAAATAAATAGAAATTATCATAATTTTAAAAAACTAGGTAAACATCCATAATGTCATAAATATAAGTTCATTGTTTTTTCTATAATCTTTAGAAAATTTTATTTAAAATAGAATTTATATCTATCTAACTAATTACAATAGCTATAACGTCGCTCCATCCCATCATATCAAATTAATCACCTCAACCTGTAAAAAAATTTCAACAGATATAATGAGCTCAACAGCCCTGTAAGAATTTCCTACATAAAATTTACCTTCTTACATAGCAATTTAATAAATAATCTTTATGGTATAAATATATGATTAAGTAAAATCAAACTACCAAATCAATAAATATAGATGCCATCATGCAATCATGTAACACACATCTATTAACATCAGACTCAACCAGTCATACATTGGATCCAAATCCACCTGATTTTTAACTCTAGACTATCATAATCACGTTCCAGCCTATGGTGGGGCAACCACGATGTCACATCCAGCCTGTGATGGGAAATACTACCATATTTTTAGCCTGTGACGGGGCCTACATTGTCACACTCCAGCCTGTGACTGACAACACTATCACATTTTTAGCCTAGGCATGGCTCTCACATGGCCAGCCTAGAGCATCAACCATCATGCACCCATGCATCACAACCAACACATGGCATGCAAATAAATGCATCGCAACTCAACCATGACAATAAAAAATTTTATAAGTCATAATTAGGTAATATTCATCAACAAAACCAAGCCAAGAATCAGGAAACAGCACGAAATCCATAATTTACCCAACGTAAATCATTGAAATCAATAATTATTATTTATATAATACCGATAAAAATTATGTAAGAGAATTCTTACTTCACAATTCGGCTAACAACCCTCACTGACAACTCAAATTTAACTCCTCCCTATCATGCTGGTTGTCCCCTTCAGCTGGTATAATCAATATTTTATTTAATTGATAAAAATAAACTTTAATAAAAATAAGATAAAATAAGAATTAATTTTTTTAGAACCCATCATTTGGTCTATGCCGCAATCCGAGCACTCACCCTTCTCCTCTCTCCTCTTTTTTTTTTTAATCCCTCACCACGTTCATCACTTTGGCCTAATTTCTTTTCATCTTTAATGATCCGCTAAGGACTTACCTCTCATTTCTAGCATCCAATGATATCCTGACGGTGGCACTCTTTGGAAGAAGAGCAAAGGAATAGAGGTTTCTTCTTCTTTTCTCTCTTTTTTTCCTCTCTTTCTCTTTTGACCTCTCCTTTCCCTGGCGACGTAGGGCTTTACCTCCCCACTTTTCTCTCTTCTTCTTCTCTCTCTCTTTCTCTCTCTCTTTTCTCGCAGCGCTAGGGAGCCCTAAGCCCCCCACCCCCTCTTATATATATATATATATATATATATATATATATATAGATATATATATATATATATATAGATATATATATATATATATATATATATATATAATATAATATGTGAAATTGGGTAAGGAGAGGAGAAACTCCTCCCCAATTTCACCACCAATTCCACGCGCGCGGTGGCAATAGGTGCAACCAAACTGAATGACTTATAGACATTGGTCGATTAAACCTTATCATTTTATAATTGTTGCTCATCTATGACCTTAGAAGAGGAATCACTTTTTTAGGTTGAACATAGTATTTCGAGTGGGCCGGTCCAAGCCCAAGCGCTCACACAAATTGGTTCAAATAGGTGCAACCAAACTGAATGACTTATAGACATTGGTCGATTATAACCTTATCATTTTGTAATTGTTGCTCATCTATGACCTTAGAAGAGGAATCAATTTTATTAGGTTGAACATAGTATTTTGATCTGAAAAAGACTTGTCACCAACCTTGATCCAGCTTTAAATCAGGTCAGAATAATTGCTAAAAATTGGTAGGTTGACTTCATAGGTAGCCATCTCATCTTTGAGAAGTAGCTTGGCTCAAACTAACTTTCTAGGGTGAATCAAGTATGTTGACTTATCTTGCGCTAATCTTAAAATGTAGGGTGTGGCATGAATTCTAATGCAATGTGGAACAGTTTAACATGTCTCAAGTTCTACGCTATTAATAATTGATAGAAAAAAATTGAGAGAATTATATATAAAATATTTGTGTGTATATATACAACCTAAGATGTGGTTTATATATGAGTACAAGTAAGCTAACATAGAAAAAGTATATCTTAAGAATATTTACATGCATAAATGGGGGAATATTCAAGGAATAAAATCTATCTATACATAAAGTGGGGAATATTCGAGGTATAAAATCTGCCTATAATTTGTATATTAACATCCTCTCAAACTGAAGGTGGTGAAGAAGGCACCAACTGAAGTTTGCTAAAAAAATCATGAAAGTGTTGGGGTGAGTGAGCTTTTGTGAAGATGTTAGCAGTTTGATTAAGAGAGGAGACAGAAACTAGCTTGATCATGCCTTGGAAAATATAATGGTGCACAAAATGATAATCATTTTGAAATATTTGGTGCACTCATGAAAGACATGAGCAATTTGAATAGCACTACGGTTATTACAATGTAATATAGTAGAAGATGAGTGCTCAACACCCATATCATGAAGAATTCTTTGTAGCCAGATAATTCAAAGCAGTGTCAGCAAGAGCTCTGATACCATGATAAAAGAAATTGAGAGAATTTCATATATAGTTTTTGTGTGTATATATACAACCTAAGATGTGGTTTAAATAGGAGTACAAGATAGCTAAACATAGAAAGAATATATCTTAAGAATATTTACATGCATAATTGGGGGAATGTTTAAAGCATAAATCTGTCTATACATAAATGAGGGAATATTCAAGACATAAAATTTGCCTATAATTTATATATTAACAACAATTATCATGAATAAAGAGCCATTATAATGAGGTACCATAATAAGTCATCTAGAGAGCCACACTAGCCATTTTATCTCTTTAGTTGCTAAGTGAAGCATTTAATTCAGCAGCCTCATAATGAGTAGTCACTGAATTATCGAGTAAGAGAGCACCATGTGGCAACTTGATGTAGAGTAGCTTAAGCGGAAAGCTTCCCACCAAGCCTTCCTTTGAGAGCTATATAAATAGGTGGGATCATTTGCTCTATTCTCTATGGGAAATAGTTCTGATCAATTGTTAGCTTTCATGGTTGGACTAGACTCCTCGACTTCCTTAGCTTAGTTAGATTTTTGAACCCAAGTGAGTTTTTCCTTCTTTTTCCTTGTAGTTTGGTGGTGAGATAGTGGCAATTCAATCTTCTAGAATAGGTTGCTAAGCATAATTTGGTTCATTAGAGTAGAGTAGATCAGTTAGACTAGTTTGGTCCAATTATGATTTCTTCTCCTTCTGCCAACCCTTTAGTATCTTTTTCTTCTTGTTCCTTGGACTCAACCTAAGGATATTGTCCAACTTTTTAGGCTGAAAAACCTTTTATTCTCCCTCAGGTGACTTATAGTTTGAGTTCACCATAGCTATTTCATTTTTGTGAACTTCAACCTTTCAATTCTTGATAGGTCAGACTGTGCATCTAGTTACATCAAAAGTTGGCTCCTTTTACGTAAGGACATTTCTTATTTGTAGACCAGATCCTCTCTTTCTATAGTATTGCCATAACTCAACTATCAATCGGAGATTAGAGAGAAAGATGAGATCAGAGAGAGAGGAGCTGGAATACTTCATTGAATTAATCCACGACGACTTAGAGAGCAATGCTGTTCGAAGGAGCTGCCATGATATTATATTATCCGGTTACGATTATCCGGTGGATTAGGCAGGAAGGGGATTCTTCTTCTGCTCTGAATCCCTTGATTAGAGATATCATTGCTTGTCTTCAGACTACTTGTGTTTTTAAGATTCGGCATATTTTTCGTGAAGCTAATGCTGCCGCTGATTGGGTTGCGTCCACTGTTGCCTGTTATCTCGGTCAGTTGGTTTTGCATCCTGGGGTCCCCTGCCCTGTTCTTTTGCAGCAGATTTTATACTCAGATCTTTTGGGCTTGACTCATGCTAGAGTGGTGTGATCGCCCGCTTGTAATAATAATAAAAAAAAAGAGCTGCCATGATATTATTATTATCATGGGCGGTTGTGAATACTTCATTGAATTAATTCCTTTGTCTCCTTCGTACGTAACCGAAGCAGTAATTTTGGGAATTTAGACAGGTTTCATTCCAGAAAAGACCACAACAGTTTCGATTGCCTTTTAGGCTCCGCTTGGATCGCTCGCTTATTTAATGCAAATAAATTAATTAGCATTTGTTTCTAATAATTGCAGCGTGTTTGTCGGTAGCTGAAGCTCCGAATGCAGAGCTATTTTAGATCGTTACCGTCACTATTGGCGCTTGTCAGTGTTGCAGGGCCGAAGAAGCCCAAGCGAAAGTTTTTCCTAGGAATAACATTCGGCTATGAACTGTTCTGAGGAGTCACCTCCAATGCAGAGGCAAACAAGTGGAAATGACTAGGAAGGGAAAGAACAGGGCTGTGAGGAGGCTTCTCATCTTTCCAAACAGCTTTGTTTCAAAGAAACATTACAGATTAATTAAGCGAGGCCTGATTATTCTGAAGTATAAGGCTTCTCTAATTCTATCTTTGAGTCTTTGAGTCGATGGAACTAAATATTTTACATCGTGTAAGTCGGATCATCCGGTCGGACTGGCTTAAAATTCCAATATGTTTTCAAACAAGAGGCTATTGACATTAATGCTAGCCACATAACCTAGAATCTTCATTCTAGACCAACTAATTTAGTATAAGATGTTCAATTATAAGCAAATAAATATTGATCCACTGAATTCAACTCTAAAACCTTTTTTCTGAACGGGCAAGGTGGCTTAATTTCTTCCTTGTTCGGAGTGAGATGAGTCATGGCATTCGGAGGTACGAAAGTAGCGATACTTTGCACGCAGCATTATCTTGGTAAAATCTATTCCATGCACTGTGGTCATTCGTATTCATATTCTATCTACTACAATAGCTCCTTACAGCTTTATTTCTTAGCTTGATAGAGTAGTTCAAACATTTTTTAATTGGGTCCATGACTACCCGTTAGGAATCATATCTTTGCTATTGATTGTATTGTAATTTATAAGCTGGAAAAGGAAGGAGCCGTGGCATTCCAAATTTAAGACTACAGTAGCGTTAGTGTGTGCCCTAAATCCAATCGGATTAGATGCTAGTTTGTATACATTTCATTATGAATGCAAATCAAATTTATTGGTTTCTTTATCTATCCAGATATAATTCTAATATGTTAGATATATTTTATCTATAAAATAAAGTCCAAAAGAATATGAACTGAGTATATGAAATTTGTAATAGAGATTACAAATTGTGAGATACAAAATTGCACATTATGATTCGATTCTTTAAATTTTTCTAATCGATGCGTAAACAGGACTGGGCACTGTTAAATGCCATAAGACTAGCACACATTGTATATCTTCACCCTTATGGCGAGCAGCTAATCTCGCAAGCTAAAGCATGAAGATAGTTGGATAGGTATGTGGATACTCGTTATTGTAACAATGCATTGGACGACCCATACAGAAATCTCATATGGATATTCTATATAGTGTGAATGGTTGACTTTTGATGATGGTGGTGCGAGTTATCCTTTGACTTGAGATCTTCATTGCACCTCATGTATGGAATGTCATGATACTTGATGATATGCAAATACTGCTCTAGCCACGGGTGACAAATATGGTGTCGGTTGGGTATGACAGGAAGCATATGAAGATGATGTTTGATCAAGATAGGTTTCATCTTCCTTGATAGAGAGGGTTATATCCTATGGTCACTTGATGAATAGAATTGACCGCTAAATCCTTGCAAGGTTGAGTTGGAATTCAAAATAGTTTCAAAATTCTAATTCATGTGAGTTAATTTTTTTGAGATCAAGAAAACAAAGATCAATTACAGGGTTGATGCATTCCATACCACTGATTGATCTGGGATATTTGACGAAGGAATTGAATCGTACGGTAACCGTTCATGGACAGGTATTGATGACCACGTCAACAAAACCCTTAACACTTGGGTGGTCGCTTTGCTAGAGGCCGCTCATGATCTATAATCATGGATTCTTTGATTGATCAAGGAATTGATTTTATAAAAGAATTGACTTGGACAAAGTACTAGCTAGGTCATCCTTAAGGTAATATTAGGGACATAATTATTACCAACGTGTCAAGGGACCTAATGGCTCACATGCATTAATGAGACTTTGAATGAAGTTAAAATAGGAATTAAGTTGAACTTAATTCAGACTAGATGACCAATTAATTGGGATTGGGTTTGACTCAATCTTAATGAGAGAACATGAAATTGATGAATATGATTCATCATAGAGGAAAGTATTTTGTATCCAAGGAAGAGACCTTTTATACATGTGATGTATATATAAAATCCATTAATTGGATACCCAATTAGGCTTGATCCATCTGATGGATGACTTAAATTAATTAGATTAATAATGTGGTGTTAATTGGGTTCATATGAGACATGATTTGATTCATGGAAACTTAATTGAACCGAGGGCTGAGATCATGCCACTTGGAGGATCGATCCATGCCCATGTGATGGGTATAACACATCTCCACATCATGGAGGAGGGAACACCTATGATTGGGTGTCATCATGAAGCCAAATCCAAGGTTGGGGTGTTATTTTCATAGGACAACCAATTTTCTATTTTTTAAGGGATGCGGTTTGGTGGTTATAATCCTAACATGATCATGATAACAAATATCCTAAATTTGTTAGTATATTTTGTTACCAACTTGATATGGTTGCATGGTTGGGTGGTTGAAACAAAATCTCCTCATTTTGTGGAACCACACACCCATCCTTTTCATAAAAAAGGATGCCTCTCTCTCTTGGGCGTGTTCTCTCCAAGCCACCGATCTCCTCTCCTCTTCTCTCTCTAACCGGCCAAAGGAAAACCTCTCTTTCTCTTTCATGACCCTTTCTCTCTCTAGGATGAGTTGAGGTATCTCTCTTTCTCTTGTACCGATGAAAAGCTCCTCTCTCTCTCATCCGCTCATACTCTCTTGTGCGGGTTGAAGGAAGCCATTCTTTCCTTTCTTGATTGATCAAGATTTGATCTTAATTAAGTAATTATTTTTTTAATAGATCAAGATTTGATCTTGATCAAGAAATCTTTCCTTTCTTGATTGATCAAGATTTGATCTTGGTCAAGAAATTATTTTCTCTTGATTTGAAAAATCAATTGAAAAAGATTATAGGTGCTAGCACCCCTCGTTGGAAGATCATCATCCAATCCTGAGAGGACATCATCCAAAGATCTCTGCGTGGATCACCATTGGAGGCCAGACACATGGACGACTAGTGGTAAATTCGACTTCATTAATCTTTATTCCCAATAAAGAACGCATGTATGATTTAGAATTAATTTTAGATTTAATTTTGTTAACTAAATCTATTCCCTAAGGATCTTGGGCTTTGGGATTAAATTCATGTTTATTTTACCTTCCGCTACTAATATATAAATTTAATTCATATAAAAATACACAAAATTTCTAACAAGTGGTATCAGAGCCACCTCATGCTAAAAATTCAGTTAATTTGATAGATTACCTAAGTTCTAGTTTTTATACGCATAGATCTAAATTTTACATGCGATGTCAAATATGAATCTTGCTATATGATAAAGATTAAAAATTTAAAAAGTATATTATATGATAATAAACATGAATTATTTAGATTTAATCATGTTAAAAATTAGAAATTATGATTTATGTGCGATATAATCATAAAGGCTGATATTTAAGATATCATGTTTAGAATTTAATTTTTGATATGATAAATGACATGATTAAAATCTAAAATAATTATCAAGATAACATGATAATCAAGATTAAAAAATTAAAATTAAAATTTTGACATGTTATCATGATCATAGTTGTTAGGAATGTTATAATAGAGACCAAATAGGATTTTTTATGTGATGAAAACTAATTATCATAACAGATACTGATAAGACAAATATTTAAAATAAATTATTATAAAATATTGATACTTATCAAAAATTCCTAATGATCACTATCTTATCTTATCATAATGTATAATAAATGATAAGGTTTAGAAAAAATTAGACTTAACCACATCATTATTTGATCCTATGATCCCATGGTTAGTATTTTACGATTGGGCTTAACTACTGTTGGACTTATATTGATTTTGATGACTACAAAACAATTAAGAATGATACTAATGATCTTGTGGTTGAGTTAAACAAATTTTAGATGAATCATCAAGAAGATGGTGTTGCTTCAATCCAAGATAAATTATGATTCAAAATGAAAGGTAATGTATTAATTCTATGGATGTGCTTTACAATTTAAATTATTTTCAAAAGGTTTAGAGTGATTAAATTATTTTTCAATGAACTTAGATTTTATAATCACTGGATGATTTTTATATGTTTTATATCTGGATAGTTCATTCGACAAAATGACTTTCAATTTTAATTATATTTGCATTGTCTTGAATTGGATTCAATTATCCTACAAGTTCCTATTTATAATTCTATTTTTGAATCATCACCAGATTATGTTCTTAAACTATCTGTATTTCTATTGCCTTCAGTTGCCTTTGGTTATTGGCTTACTAGCTTGCATATATTTATTATCTAACGGCTAGTTCCTTATGTTTGGATTTTGGGAATGCCCTGATACTTCAAACTTGGCATGCTAGATGTTGGAGTTGGCATGCTAAGTTTTCCACACCTTCTGCTGGCTCCCTGGTGCTTCATTTTGGCATGCTAATTTGTGATTCTGGAATGCTAGTTTGGAATTTTGGCATGCTGATTTATTTGCTCATTCGGCTAATGGCTTTTGGATGAAAAGTTGGAATGCCAACTTTTTTTTTCTGGCATGCTAGAATTCAAAGTTTGGCTGTCAGATTTTTAAGGCCCTCTGTTAGAAGTTTGAGAGCTCTAAATTAGAATGCCAACTTGTCTTTTGGCATGCTAATTTTTATAAGCTCACGGCTGGGTTTCTTGTGATTCAAAAAAATTGGAATGCTAACTTTCCTCTTGGCATACCGAATTCATTCGTTGGAATGCCAATTGTTAAAATGCTTCAGTTGGTTCCCTGATTCTAAAATCTCAGCAGGTTACCGTTTGGATTTTGGCATGCTACTTTAACATTTTAGCATACCGACTTTTGGTTTTTGGAATGCCAACATTTTTAAGTCTTCGGCTTGCTTCTTTGTGCTATATGTTGGAATGCCGATTTTGTGCTTTTAACATTCCAACTCCTTGCCTCCTCTCAGCTGGTTCCATTCCCAGTTGATTCGTTGGGATACCAATTTTTGTGGATTGAAATTCTACTCCACCAATGTTACCATTTGGAATTTCTTTCATGTCCTTCTCTTGGCCAGTCCTCTCTTTCTCTCTCTCTCACTCCCTCCTCTATTTCACAATGGTAATGTGCAACGACTATATTTTTTCTTCTTGATTATATATTGAGCTGTTGATTAGTTATTCTAGAGCAAGAAAGAGGGAAGAAAAATAGAAGAAAAAGAAAGAGAAAAAGAGTGAAAAATCTTGTGAAGATAGAGTGAAAATCTTGTTGAAAATCTTTGTGAAAAGAATCATTGAAAGAGAGATTTATTCTTGGTTTATTGGAGAGTTACATTCATTGTTTCAAAGCCACCAAAGTGCATTTATTTCTGATTCTTGGCTAGTGGTGATGTATTTGTAAGGCTTGCTTGTGCCCGGAAACAAGTGTTATAAAAGGTCCCCTTGTACCCATAAACAAGAAGACTAGCTTGGAGAGCTAGTGTGTAAGGTCCCCTTGTACCCATAAACAAGAAGACTAGCTTGGAGGACTAATGTGTAAGGTCTCCTTGTACCCGTAAACAAGAAGACTAGCTTGAAGGGCTAGTATGTAAGGCTTGATTGCTTGTGCCCGTAAACAGTTTGCTAGCTAGATAGGCTAGTGGTGATAGTGGAATACCCAACGTATTCTTGGAGAGTGGATATAGGTGCAGGTTGGCACCGAACCACTATAAATCCCTTGTGTTTGGTTGTGCTCTTTATTATATTGCTTGCATATTATCTTCACTGCACTACACTTAGTTTATTTGTGAAGAAAATTTAATTGCACATACTTGCTAATTAGGCTAGTTAATTTTTGAGAAACCCAATTCATCCCCCTCTTGAGTTGCTATATCTGGGCAACAATTGGTATCAGAGCATGTACTCTTGATTTTAAGCCTTAAAAAGCTTTGAGCCAAAGATCATAACAACCCAAATGAGTTCCATATTGAGTGAGGGGCAATCTACCAATAGACCACCACTATTTAATGGTACTAATTACACTTATTGGAAAGCACGAATGAAAATATTATTCAAGTACTTGATTATGATTTATGGAGCATCATAGTCAATGGACCTCACACACCCACTATTAAATCTGATGATACTGTTGTTCCTAAACTGGAAACGGAATGGAACGTGCATGATAAGAAAATGGCTCAGCTCAATGCTAAAGCCATGAATGTTTTTATTTCTATTTAGATGCTAATGAGTTTAATCGCATATCTACTTGTTTATTTGCTAAAGAAATTTAGGATAGGTTAGAGGTTACCCATGAGGGTACCAATCAAGTAAAGGAGTCCAAAATTAATATGCTTGTTCATAGATATGAATTGTTTAAAATGAAATCTTATGAAAGTATTTCTGATATGTTTACAAGATTTACTGATATTGTTAATGGGCTGAAAAGCCTTAGAAAATCCTATACTAATGCTGATCTTGCGAGAAAGATATTGAGATCCTTGCCTAGGTCTTAGGAGGCCAATGTCACTGCAATACAAGAAGCCAAGGATCTAAACATTCTATCTCTTGAAGAATTGATTGGATCGCTGATGACTCATGAGCTTCAGCAAAGTCAACACTTGATGAAGAAGAGTCCAAAAATAAAAATAAGAGATTTATAGCACTAAAGTATGCTGCCCAAAAGGATGAGAATGGGAGCTCAAGTGATGAAGATAATGATATAGCTCTCATTACAAGGAAATTTAAGAAATTTATGGGAAAGAAATTTGATGAAAGAAAAAGGGCATTAATGAAGGAAGAGTCAAGCTATGAAAAAAAAAATGAAATAATTTGTTATGAATATAATGAGCCAGAACACTACAAGCAAGATTGTCCATATTTAAAGAATAAAGAAAGGTCCCAAGAAATTCAAGAAGAAAGCTATGGTAGCTACTTGAAGCGATAGTGACACATCGAGCTTTGAAGAAGAAGAAGAAGAGGAAAATGAAAAGGCTAATCTTTGTTTCATGGCCAATGATAATGAGGTAAGTCCTAGCATTTTAGATGATTTTACTTTTGATGAATGCATGGTGCATTTTATGAATTGATAGATGATTTTGCAAACTTAGTTCTAAGAATAAAGAATTGAAAAATCAAGTTAAAAACTTAACTTTGGAAAAGAAAAAGGTTTCAAAAGAAAATGATTCTTTATCACAAGAAAACATGAATTTGAAAAATGAAGTAAATAAGCTTAAACCCTTAGTAGATAAATTTACCTTAAGCTCAACCAAACTTAATATGATTCTTGAAAATCAAAAGGTAGTTTTTGATAAAGTAGGCTTAGGATATAATCCTTTAAAGAACAAAAACTTTTGAAAAATATTTTTGTTCCTTAAAATGATTTTTCTAATATTACATGTTTTAAATGTGGAATTAAAGTTCATAAAGCTTATTCTTGCAATAATGTTAAAAAGATTTGGGTTCTAAAAGGAACCATCTTGACTAACCTTAAAGGACCCAAGAAGGCTTGGGTACCTAGAAGCAAGACTTAATATTTTGGATACAGGTGTGTCTTGCAACCCGTAGAGCAAAAGAAAATGATACATTAATAGCGGGTGCTCAAGACACATGATGGGTGATGAATCTCATTTCATCACTTTGGATGTAATGATGGAGGAGTGGTTATCTTGAAGATAATGGCCAAAGTAAAATTGTTGGTATTGGTAAAATTGGTATCACTCCCTCTACTTTTATTAACAATATCCTACTTATAAATGGATTGAATTATAACTTGCTTAACATTATCCAATTTTGTGAAAAATATTTTAAAGGTATTTTGAATTATCTCTTTGCATAGTTATGAATCCTACTGATAACTACATAAAATATATTGGTCATATGTTTAGAAATGTTTATATTGTTGATTTAAATGACCATAGTTTCGATGTTTAGTTGTCATAAATGCTAAAATTGATGAATCTAGTTATGACATCATAGACTTGCTTATGTCAGTATGGTTTTTCTTTCTAAATCATTCAAAAAGAATTTGATTAAATGTTTGCCAAAATTAAATTTTAAAAAGATTAGATTTGTGATGCATGCAAGTTTTGAAAAACAAACTAGAATTTCTTTTAAATCTAAAAATATGATTTCAACTTCTAAACTATTAGAACCTTTGCATATGGATTTATAATTATTGATGATTTTCTTGATTTACATTGATTTTATTCTTAGCTAACAAAGATAAAGCTTTTCCTGCATTTCAGAAATTCTTTAAAAGCATTTCAAATAAAAAAGGTTTTCTTGTTTTATCTATTAGAAGTATTCATAGAAAGAAATTTGAAAACCATCACTTTAAAAATTTTGTTAATGATTATAGTAGAAAGAAATGATAGGACCTTGAATTCAAGTCATATTCGATGAATCTAATGATCTTCCATCAAGAAGAGAAAGGCTTTTAATGATGCAGATGAAATTGATGATCAAATCAAAGAGCTCACCTTTAAAGAGAAAGGAAATTGAACATGATGAACCTCAAGGTAATGCTGAATTTGAAAGAGAATGAAGGTATGTCCATAATTACCCTAAAGAGCTAATATTAAGTGATCCATCTTATGATATTAAGACTAGATCATCGTTTAGGGATGCATGTAATAATTTAGTTCCTTATATAAAACCCAAATGGCATGCATGATAATGGACACTAGTTAGTAGATCACATAATTATCTAATTATTGAAACTAAATGGATATTAGAAACAAATTTGATGAGCATGATAATTTTATTAAAATAAAGCAAGAGCGATAGCTATAAAATATAATCAGTAATTGATATTGATTTTGATGAATCTTATGTTCCTATTGATAAATTAGAAACTATTAGATTACTTCTTGCATTTACATGTTATATGAATTTTAAATTATCTCAAATGAATATTAAGAGCACTTTCCTTAATGAATATATTGCTAAACAAGTGTTGTTGATCAACCATCCGGGTTCAAAATTCTTATGTTTCTAAACCATGTATTCAATTGAACAAAGTTTTATATGGTTTGAGACATGTACCCTGTACGTGGTATGATAGGATTATTAAGTTCTTGATTATCAATAAATTTATTAGTAAAAATATTGATGCAATATTATTTATTAAAAGAGAAAATGATAATATGTTGACAGTGCAAAATTCTATTGATAATATTATATTTGGTACTACTAATGATTTCTTGTACTAAGACTTTGCAAAGTGTACACAGGGAGAGTTCGAGATAAGCATGATCGGTGAATTCAATTATATTCTCGGACTTCAAATCAAGCAATCAAAGAAGGGAATCTTCATAAGCCAAGCCATGTAAATCAAGAAAATCTTGAAGAAATTTGGCATGAAGAAATCCAAATGTATCGGTACCTCTATGAGCTCATCATGTAGATTAGATTCTAATGGTACTAATGAAATTGTTAATTTAAAATTTTATAGAAGCATGATCGGCAACAATTGGTATCATCAACTATTGATATCAGTTTGATTTGTATACTCCTTGCTGACATGATTCTATTGTGAGTCTTGGATCATTAAATGCATATTTTTAATTGGTATCATTTCTTGATCATATTTTATAATTAATTGTTTATGTGTGAAATGAAAAGGACTTGATAGAATTGATACAAAATATCTTATGAAATATGTATTTGATATGTGCTATAAAATGTCTTTGTACTGAGATTAGCATGATACATTTATAAAATGCTTGGATTATATGATATTGGTATCATTTGTGGCATGAAACTCTTATTGCATATAGATCAAATTTTAAATATTTAGGGGGAGAACAATGTGAGCATATATGAAATCAAACATTTTTTTTGGTATCTATTAACATTGTCTCTCAACATGTTTTTAAATTAGTAAGGGAGAGAATGAACTTATTTGAATAATTAGATTCTTTGATGCACTGTGATGTATTGAGCATTAAATATGTTATTGTGATAAGTATTAAATTCTTAATTGGTATCAACCCTTGCATGATGCAGTGATCTAAATATTTTTCTTTTTGGTATCAAACTATAAGACATATTACCCTGCTCTGATATGAAAGTGATATTTTGATCCTAAATTTTTTTTATTAGTATGAAAAAGTGATATTCAAGAATTATGAATATGATTATTATTAAATATTAAATCTCTTTATGCCTTAGTTATGCTACTCCTTGTTACTATTGAAGAAAGACAAACAAAAAATTATGCATATTCTTTCATCTCTTTTTGATTGATGATAAAAGGGGGAGAGAATAGCATACAGTTTAATCATGAAGAAGAGAATTCAATCATGGGGAGAGAATAGCATACACATTCATGAGAGATAATAGCATTCATAGAAGAGAATAGCATACATTATGGTATTTTAAAAGGAAAAAAAGCATACATTTAAAAGAAAGAGAATAGCATATCATGAGAGAAATGCATACATCATGGTATTTCAAAGCAATGCATATATTCAAAACCAAAGGGGGAGTTATGCAATGTATCTTTAAAATATCATATTTAAGTGTTTTTGAAATTTAGAGTTTCGGTACGATATGCTAAATTTCGGCACGCTCCGTCTTATACTTCAAATTGTCAAGGATTGATATGATTGAAATTTTTATTTCTTGTTGTATACTTAATAGTTTGTCATCATCAAAAAGGAAAAGATTGTTAGCCTTATATTGATTTTGATGACTACAAAATAATTAAGTATGATACTAATGATCTTGTGGTTGAGTTAAACAAATTTTAGATGAATCATCAAGAAGATGGTGTTGCTTCAACCCAAGGTAAATTGTGATTCAAAATGAAAGGTAATGTAATAATTCTATGGATGTGCTTTATAATTTAAATTATTTTCAAAAGGTTTGGAGCGATTAAATTATTTTCAATGAACTTGGATTTCGTAATCACTGGATGATTTTTATATGTTTTATATCTGGATAATTCATTCGACAAAATGACTTTCAAGTTTAATTATATTTGCATTGTCTTGAAGTGGATTCAATTATCCTACAAGTTATTATTTATAATTTTATTTTTGAATCATCACCGGATTATGTTCTTAAACTATCTGTATTTCTATTGCCTTCGGTTGCCTTCGGTCGTTGGCTTACTTAGCTTGCATGTATTTATTATCTAACGGCTAGTTCCTTGTGTTTGGATTTTGGGAATGCCCTAATACTTCAAACTTGGCATGCTAGATGTTGGAGTTGGCATGCTAAGTTTTCCACACCTTCTGCTGGCTCCCTGGTGCTTCATTCTGACATGCTAATTTGTGATTCTGGAATGCTCGTTTGGAATTTTGGCATGCTAATTTACTTGCTCATTCGGCTAATGGTTTTTGGATGAAAAGTTAGAATGCCAACTTTCTTTTCTAGCATGCTAGAATTCAAAGTTTGGCTGCCATATTTTGAAGGCCCTCTGCTGGAAGTTTGAGAGCTCTAAATTAGAATGCCAACTTGTCTCTTGGCATGCTAATTTTCACAAGCTCACGGCTGGGTTCTTGTGATTCAAAAAATTGGAACGCTAACTTTCCTCTTAGCATGCCGGTTTCATTCGTTGGAATGCCAATTATTAAAATGCTTCGGTTGGTTCCCTGATTCTAAAATCTTAGCAGGTTACTGTTTTGATTTTGGCATGCTACTTTAACATTTTTAGCATACCGACTTTTGATTTTGGAATGACAACATTTTTGAAGTCTTCGGCTGGCTTCTTTGTGCCATACGTTGGAATGCCGATTTGTGCTTTTAGCATTCCAACTCCTTGCCTCCTCTCGGCTGGTTCCATTCCCTATTGATTCGTTGGGATACCAATTTTATGGATTAGAATTCTACTCCACCTATTGTTACCATTTGGAATTTCTTTTCATGGCCTTCTCTTGGCCGGTCCTCTCTCTCTCACTCCCTTCTCTATTTCATAATGGTAATGTGCAACAGCTATATTTTTTCTTCTTGATATATTGAGCTGTTGATTAGTTATTCTAGAGCAAGAAAAAAGGGAAGAAAATAGAAGAAAAAGAAAGAGAAAAAGAGTAAAAATTATGTGAAAATAGAGTGAAAATCTTGTTGAAAATCTTTATGAAAAAAATCATTTGAAAGAGAGATTTATTCTTGGTTTATTGGAGTGTTACATTCATTGTTTCAAAGCCACCAAATGCATTTATTTCTGATTCTTGGCTAGTGGTGATGTATTGTAAGGCTTGCTTGTGCCCGAAAATAAGTATTGTAAAAGGTCCCCTTTGATGGGTATTTAGGGCCTAATGCCAAAAATATGCAGCGAAAAATAACCTAAATCCCAGAAGGCCATGTGGTTCAATTAAATTGATTAGGGAACGAGAACCGTACCTTATGTGAATAAATTATTTTTGATGAGATAGATCTTTAGGCGCTGCGAAATCACAACTCCCTTTATGGTATCCACACGAATGACCACTTCACAATGGGACTCAGTGTGCTAGCACTCTTTAGAACTCTTCTAGATCAGTTCAGAAATAATCTCACTAAAACTCTTATTTTTATGGTGCACAGTGTTTCGCATCTATATCAGAGCAACAACATCAATTATAATGATAATATCCTTTTCAAATAGAATATTCTCATTAATAGGACTCTTAATTTTGGAATCCAAAAAGACACGTCTTCTTGCACATCTAATGTTAAGAGTTTCGGAATCCAAAAAGACACGTCTTCTCATTCCCTATACATCTAATGTTAAGAGTTTTGAAATCCAAAAGGACACAATAACGAAGATTATTATTTATTTCCACTGGGTTTATACAAATTAAACCCATAACCCATACGCGTCATTCCTTGTGTGCGACCCTGTAGGTTCACTCAATATTGGCAGTAGGACTAAAACCCTTTCGGGCCTACAAGACATAATTGGTCTCTAGCAAGACATTATGTCTACCCAAATAGAGTGAAGATCGTCGATCCGACTTTACCTAGTATATGTCAATTATCTAGTCCCTTTGTCACACAATATTTAGTGATCAAGTATGAGACATAGATCACATCTCTCATAGATTGTTAATCACAAGTTTTTCTTGATTCTAGAGTTTGACTGAATAAACCAAATGTTCTGATAACTTCTTATCAATTCATTTGGGCATGGCCATGTACTTTTCTCAGTCTCACTCTTCAAGAGGGCCCAAAATATCTCTCTCAAATTAATGAGAGGGACAAATTCCTTCACGAACACTCATATCCCTCAATGTAGTTTATTCCATATCCAATCATGGTCTTATGATCATCTGGTTAAAGATGATGAAGAGCCGTGTCAAAATATGAAATTCACTATGTAGGAATCCATGGTATCATCAGGTCAAAGGACTAAAATAATAACATCATGAAAAGAAGTATTCATAACAAAATCCATATGATTCTCATGGTGGGTCGATCCAATACAATGTACTCTTACATGTATCTATGTGTTGACTTGATATCTCATATCCATGATCAGTAAAACGTGATCATCAATCAACCAACATACTAATCTTACTTCATTATTGTTCCATATAATGAATGATTAGGGACATTTAGAATAGTATTCTTATCACCTTATAGTTTCACTACTAAAGTTACATACTTTAATGATATAAGTAAGAATAAACTATTTAAGGAAACCTTTTTATCACATTAGAAGAGCATAAATAATAATATGATAAATAAAATGGTTTATTAAATAAAGATAAAACCATAAATGACAGCAATATCCTGATGGCCTAGGGCACATCACCAGCAATCTCCCACTTGCACTAGGCCTAACAAGATAAAATCTAATGCCTAATGCACTATTATGATGATCATGTTTAGACTGAGGAAGAGGCTTAGTTAATGGATCTGCGATGTTGTCATTTGTAGGTACTCTGCATATCTTAACATCTCCTCTATCGATGATCTCTCGAATGAAATGGTAACGCCTGAGTATGTGTTTGATCGTTGGTATGATCTAGGTTCCTTAGCCTGTGCAATTGCCCCATTATTGTCACAATAAAGTTCCACTGGATTCGCAATGCTAGGAACGACTCCTAAACCAATGAACTTCTTAATCCAAACCGCTTCCTTAGCTGCATCTGATGCTGCAATATATTCAGCCTATGTAGTAGAATTAGCAACGGTGTCTTGTTTGGAATCTTCCAGCTGACAGCACCTCCATTCAAACAAACACATAACCAGACTGTGATCGGAAATCATCTGAATCAGTTTGGAAGCTAGCATCTGTGTAACCATTTACCACAGGCGCACCTTCCAGTCCTCCATATGTCAAAACACATCTTTAGTTCTTCTCAAGTATTTGAGAATGTTATTGACGGCGATCCAATGACTTTCACCTGGATCTGACTGGTACCTATAGTAATGCTTAAGGCATAAGCGACATGTGTTTGCTTGAAACCTTTTGCAACCAGTCGTGCTTTATAGGTATGCACATTGCCATTCATGTCGGTTTTCTTCTTAAAAACCCATTTACACCCAATAGATTTAATACCATTAGGTGGATCAATCAAAGTCCATACTTGATTATCATACATGGATTGCATTTCAGACTTCATGGCTATAAGCCATTTCTCAGAGTCAGGGCCTTTCATAGCTTCTTGGTAGCATGTAGGCTCATTTTGATCTATGAGTATCACATCATGATTGTCAGTAATAAGAAAACCATATCTCTCAGGCTTGTGACGAATTCTACCAGTTCTACGTGGCCCTTGTGTTAGTGGTTCAGGTTCAGCAACTACTTGTGAGTTGGATTGAATATCCATCATTGGTTCTATGTAAATTTGTGGTTCTCGAACTTCTTCGAGTTGAATTTTACTCCCACTAGTTCTGTTGGAAATAAATTATCTTTCCAAAAGTGACCATTACGAGCAACAACACTTTGTTCTCTGATGGGTAGTAAAAGTAGTATCCTTTTGTTTCTTTAGGATATCCCACAAATATGCACTTATCTGATTTGGGTGCTAATTTGTCAGACAATTGACGTTTGACATAAGTGTCATAGCCCCATATCTTTAGAAAAGACAAACTAGGAGGTTTCCCAGTCATAACTCATATGGTGTCTTTTGAATCGATTTTGATGGAACTCTATTCAATATGAATGCAGCATTTTCCAGGGCGTATCCCCAGAAGGATATTGGAAGATCTATTTGACTCATCATTGATCGAACCATATCTAATAAAGTTCAATTTCTCCTTTCAGAAACACCATTCCATTGTGGTGTTCCTGGAGGAGTCAATTGTGAAATTATCCCACAATCTTTAAGATGGTCAGAAAACTCTTGACTTAAATATTCACCACCACGATTGATC
>UESW01001501.1:372341-440061 GCA_900491605.1 Calamus simplicifolius
GAAGCGTAATGAATTAGATAAGCTTGGAGCTAGATATGATAAATGCAATTTATTGGGATATCCAAAATAAACAAAAGGATACTACTTCTACCACCCACTTGAGCAAAATGTGTTTGTCTCAAGAAATGCCTCATTTATGAAGAATAAGATTATTTTAGTAAAGGATAGTGGGAGTAAGATTAAACTTAGGTTGCATTTGATGCATCGCCAGCAATCCTGAATGGTAATATGGATTATGTTGGGCCCAGATGGCAACCCAAGAGGGGGGGTGAATTGGGTTCTTAAAAAATTTTAACACTTTAAAACTATTGCTTTGATATGAAGATGCTTGAGTGCAATGTATAGATAAATGCTATGCACAAATAAATGAGATAGAGAGAGAGACAAAGCACGACAAACACAAAGATTTTATAGTGGTTCGGTGTATCCAACACCTATGTCCACTCCCAAGCAGCACTTGGGTCCACACTATAATCTACTTGATTACAGTTGAGTTGTTTTGCAAGCTCACAACTCAAACTTGTTATTTTCCTGGGGTCACAACGAACCCAGCTGGTTTTCACAAGCTCACCAGCACAAAACCTAATCACAATCTATCCTTAGCCTATCCCGAGGTATACTACCTCCACTAATTTAATACCCTGATTGAATTAGACAAACTATAAATTAATTAAGAATTTATAACATTAACAGCTCCTTAATTGAGCAAATGAGCAATATAAGTAAATGAAAATAGAAAAGCCTGATTTCTGAAGCAATGTAGGGCTTGAGCTTTTCTTCTTTTCTTCTCTTCTTCTTCTCTTTTGAATTGAATGAAAGTAGAGCACTTGAAGAGATTTTGATGAAGAAACGAGTGAAGATTTAGGGCTTTTCTCCTTCTTTTTCAAAACTGGGAAATCCTTTGAAATAGCTCTTTGGCTCTTTGGATTCCTCTTCTAACTCTCAATAGTGAATAGGCTTTGGCTCAAAAGATTTTTTGAAGTGGGATTTTTGATTTCTCTTTCTTTCTTTTCGTTTCACTGTTTTTCCGTTCTTCTTATTTCAAATGGCTCAATCCCTTTTTATAGACATTCCAATCCATGAGTAGGTGAGAAATAGTCGTTGGAGTTGTCCTTGGATGATCCTTACCAAAAGAAAATAGATCGTTAGAGGTTAGGTCAGAAAAATATATCCGTTGAAAACTTGAAATTCCGTTTATGACATGGAGGGATTGACTCCAGGTCTTCAGGTGTCGGCTCCAAATAGGGATCCTAAAAATTGTAATAAACGGTCCGTCAATGTGTCAGCTCCAAGATTTTGAAGTGTCGGCTCGGCGAGATCTGGAGTCGGCTCCAACTTTCTGAGGGTGTCGGCTCCACCAGTGTCTGAAAATATCACTCTCTGTAACTGGTTTGGAGTCGGCTCCGCACTCTGCAGGTGTCGACTCTAATTTTTCATGTGTCGGTTCTAGAAATTTAGGTGTCGGCTTCGAACCGTGCCGAAAATCAACACTGTTCTGATACTCTCAGGTGTCGACTCCGAGGACTTATGGTGTCGGCTCCAAGTTCTGAACTTTCATAAATTCCATTTAAATTTAACTTGAAACTGATTTTCTAAGTAACATATTGATGAATAACCAATCTTAATTCCTGAAACCCTTATCAAATTTATTAGAAACATAAGAAATATACTCATGGCTTTTGTTAATCATCAAAATCAACAATTGGGTCAACAATCTCCCCCTTTTTGATGATGACAAAAATTGAGTATATGCTTGATTAATGAAAATTTCAACACATAGAAAAGTTTTCATAGTTAAGCTCCCTGAATGAGGTAGCTCCCCTATGATACTCAAATTACATCTTTTCTTCTTATCATTAAATCTCATGCAATTAAGTTCATGCTTGATACCATTAACTAATGAGATTCATTCAATGTATATATGTAATTATCTTTTCTCCTTTTACATTCAATTATAACTTTTATGCATATACAAATATCATTTACTTCTCCCCTTTTTTGTAATCAACAAAAAGGTTAGGAAGATGTAAATATGATTAAGATCAATGTATTAAAGATTAAGTGAATCAAAATTCAATTCAAGTCACTCAATAACAAAGTTCAACTTTAGTAAATATGATTTTCATTAAAGTATCAAAACAGTACATCATGAGTGCTTTCATACATCATTGAACAAAAAGTTACTTTAATTACATCAAAACATCAAAACATATTAAACTTAAACATCAACTTTTAATAACATCAAAAGATTTAAACTAAACTTTAGTACATCAAAAGCAAACTTTCATTACAACATAATCAAAATACAGAATTTAATGATTTCTAAGAACTCTTTGTAAATCTTCCACAATTTTGCTCATTCCTTCACTTTGAGTTCTGATAAATTCATTCAGTCTTTTATCAAAGAATACAGATGCAGTTGCAATTTTCTCTTGAAGCTCTGCATTACATTTAGAATAAGTATCGGAATCTCCTCCAAATTCTTTAAGTTCCTCAAATATGTTTTTGAGATCATTCCTTAAAGATTCTGAAGAAGAACCAAGGGAAGCCTCAATCTTGCTTACTCTTTCATCTAAGGAATAGAATAACTCTCTCAAGCTCATAAGACTGTTGTCTATCTCAGTCTTTATCTCTTCTTTATGATTTACAAACAATCCTTTAAGTTGCTCTAATTGGATAACAGAAAAGCCAACAGAACTGTAAAAAAAAGGTGCAGAATCAGGTACAACTGTAGGTGCAGGTGCTGGAGTCGCCGGGGTACTGAACAACTCGGTGCAGGTGAGTGATGCCTATCTGAGGGTCCTACCTCAGAAGGTCCATGGATCACAGAGTCAGCTCCAGTGGCTCTCAACTCATCCTGACCTTTCCTTAACCAAATACCATTCACCTTCTTAAAACCCATCCAGTGCAAAGTAGCAGAATTATAGTAGTCAGTGTGCCAAAGTCTCTTCAGGGGCTCATTTTCCAGAATGCTAACTCCTTGGTTTCGAAATACTCTTATCAAAACCATGCCAAAAGGTAGTGTAGCTCTCTTCCTGCTGCCAGCCTCTGCCATGTATCCAATAATCATTCCTGGTAGATTAAGAGGCTGCTCTGTGATCACACTGTCCATAACAACAATGTCTCGCTCCGAGACATACTCAAAACATCCAGTTTTAGGAAATAAGATCCAGCTACAAATATTGTGAAGCAATCTAAGCTCTAGGGGTAGCTGATTGGCACTCACTTCCTCAAAATCAGTCATCTCCTTCCCAAGTAATCTCAAAAGTGCTACACCTCTCTCACTGTATGCACTTGCTATCAAACCAATAGCAGGGATTTCCAATAAATTCCCTAAAATTTTGGCTGTCAAATGAATTCGGGTGCCTCTAACTGAGCTAACAAGCCCACCATCTCCTCTAAACAAATTGTTGTAAAATTCCTTTACTAGACTTGGGTAGGTTGGAATATCTAATGAGCAAATACGTTCCCAACCCATTTCCTTTAAATGTCTTCCTAATGAAAAACCCTCTGAATCAAAAAAAATCGAAATCCACTTTCCTACCAGTTGTAATGATCTTTCCCGCTAATAAATCAACTTGAGAGGATGAGGGAGAGGGATTCACACATTAGGTTGAAGAAGAGGAGGTTGAAGATGAACTAGGCGATGGTTGGCGAGCCGGACGCCTCGCAGTCCTTCTCTTGATTGTAATGGGCGCTCCAAACGATGATCCACAGCATTTGGTGCCATTGAAAGCAAGGGGATGGTAGATTTGAAGGATTCGGAGGTTTGAGTAAGTGGGGAAGGATTTAGAGATGATTGAAGAATTAGAAAATGAGATGTGTAAACTCTGCCCTAATATAATCAAATTGGGTCTACCAGGTGTCGACTCCCGCAAAGTGAGGTGTTGACTCCAACTCGCTAAAATAGTCAGCGCTCGAAATGGAGTCGGCTCCGCAAGCCAGGCGTCGGCTCCCAAAAACATAGACAGAGCAACACAAACAGTGTCGACTCCACCAACTGTGGTGTCGACTCCAAGAAAGTTTCAGTGAAAAAAAATGAAGGTTTCAAATGATCCAAAACTTGTCAAAAAGGTTATTAAAATTTGAATAGACCAAGGGATTCATGTTTCTAGATAAGTTTTCCTTAGAATCATGAGAAAATTTTAAGAAAAGTGATTTAAATCTAGATAATTGATCCTTGGAGGTTTAGACTATTCTAAAGGATTACAAATTCTAATTCACCTCTAAATAGCAAAATCTTTCTTCACTAAGGGGTTTTGTAAATATGTCAGCTAATTGTTCATCAGTACAAACATAATCAAGACAAATGTCACCATTAGCTACATGTTCTCTAATAAAATGATATCTAATGTTAATATGTTTAATTCTTGAATGTTGTATAGAATTTTTAGTTAAATTGATTGCACTTGTGTTATCACATCTAATAGGAGTTTTATCAAGTGTTATGCCATAATCTTCAAGTTGTCGCTTAATCCAAAGGATTTGAGCACAGCAACTTCCAGCTGCAATATATTCTGCTTCAGTAGTAGATAATGCAACCGAATTTTGCTTTTTGCTAAACCATGAGATTAAGTTACTTCCTAAAAATTGACATACACCACTTGTACTTTTTCTATCTAGCTTACATCCAGCATAATCAGAATCAAATAAGCAATCAAATTTAATGTTGAGTCTCTAGAATACCATAATCCTACATTTTTAGTTCCATTTAGATATCTTAGTATTCTTTTTACAGTAATTAAATGAGATTCTTTATGTTCAAATTGAAATCTAGCACATAGACAAACAGCAAACATGATATCAGGTCTACTTGCAGTTAAGTAAAGTAGAGATCCGATCATACCTCTATAGTGCTTTTGATCAACTTTCTTACCATCTTCATCTTTGTTTAATTTGCACGAGGGACTCATAGGTGTTCCAAGGGGTTTGATTGATTCCATTCCAAACTTCTTGAGAATTTTCTTTGTACTTTGTTTGGTTTATGAAAATCCCCTCTTTGCTTTGTTTGATTTGTAGTCCTAGGAAGAAATTGAGTTCTCCCATCATGCTCATCTCGAATTCACCCTATATAACTTAGCAAATTCTTGACATAAAAGATTGTTAGTAGCACCAAATACAATATCATCTACATAGATTTGTACTACCAATAAATCTTTATCTTTTCTTTTCAAAAATAAGGTTTTATCAACATTTCCTCTACAAAAATTTTCAATTAGAAATTTTCTTAACATATCATACCAAGCTCTAGGTGCTTGTTTTAAACCATATAGCGCTTTGTGTAATTTAAAAACATGATTTGGAAATTCATGATCTTCAAAACCTGGGGATTGTTCTACATAAACTTTCTCATTTATAAAATCATTTAAAAATGCACTTTTAACATCATTTAAATAAATTGATATTCATATGACATGCAAATGTAATAATAGCCTAATTGCTTCTAATCTAGATACATGTGCAAAAGTTTCATCAAAATTAATTCTTCTTTTTGATTATATCCCTTTGTAACTAATCTAGCTTTATTTTTGATTACTATGCCATTTTCATCTAATTTATTTTAAATACCCATTTAGATCCTATAACTGAGTGACCTTTAGGTCTATCAACTAAGGACCATACATTATTCCTAGTAAATTGATTTAGTTCTTCTTGCATAGCTAGCATCCAGTTACTATCTTTTTCAGCTTCTTCAATAGTTTTAGGTTCAATTTGAGATACAAATGCAAGATGATTATTGATATTTCTCATAGATGATCTAGTTCTTACTCCTTGAGATGGATCACCTATAATCAATTCCTTTGGATGTCCATAGGCATATCTCCAATCTCTAGGAAGATCTACCTCATTATGATTAGTATCAATAACATCAACTCTAGATGAATCATCATCTTTAGCTTCTTATTCATTGTCTGAAGATACATATATATTTAATTTTTTAATATCTCTCTCTAGCAAATTTGTATCTTCCTCATCATTAATCTTTTCTGAACTTATGCTAAAGACTCATCAAAAACTACATGAATAGATTCTTCTACAATTAAGTTCCTCTTGTTAAATACCTTATAGGCATTACTAGTTGTTGAATATCCTAAAAATATGCCTTCATCAGATTTTGCATCAAATTTTTCAAGATTATCTTTACCATTATTATGAATGAAATATTTACAACCAAATACATGAAAGTAACTAATATTAGGTTTCCTATCATGCCATAGTTTATACGGAGTTTTCTTAAGGATTGGCCTAATTAAAACTCTATTAAGGATGTAACATGCCGTGTTTATGGCTTCCGCTCAGAAGTACTTTGGGAGTTGGCTTTCACATAGCATGGTACGGGCCATGTCTTCTAGTGTTCTATTCTTTCTTTCTATGACTCCGTTTTATTATGGTGTTCTAGGTGCTAAAAAAATTATGATAAATGCCATGTTCAGTGCAGAAATTTTTAAATAAATAATTTTCAAATTCTGTTCCATGATCACTTCTAAGAGACACTATGGTGTTGTTTTTCTCATTAGTGACTTTCTTGAAAAATTTCATGAATGTAAGGAAAGTCTCATCCTTATGAGCTAAAAACAATGCCCAAGTGAATCTAGAATAATCATCTACTAACACAAGACCATATTTCTTTCCTCTTAGACTAGTGGTTCTAGTAGGTCCAAAAAGATCTATGTGAAGTAGCTCTAGTGGCCTAGAAGTGAAAATAATATTTTTAGATTTGAAAGAGTTTCTAGTTTGTTTTCCAAATTGACATGCATCACAAATTCTATTATTTTCAAAATCTAGTTTTGGAAGACCTTTAACTAAATCCATTCTAATTAATTTGAAATTAGGTGTGTGCTTGCGTGACCTAATCTACGATGCCATAGCCATCCAATCTTATTCACATTAGCATTAACAATAACTAGGCAATGATTACTAGTAGACAGATTGTCTAAATCAATTAAGTATACATTGCCATTTTTATTTCCAGTAAATATAATGCTATTGTTAATGGGATTAGAAACAGTGCAGATAGAAGCTTCAAATGAAACTTTAAAACCTTATCATACAATTGGCTAATGCTAATCAAATTATGCTTTA
The DNA here is from genome assembly GCA_900491605.1 of Calamus simplicifolius. Lineage (NCBI taxonomy): Eukaryota > Viridiplantae > Streptophyta > Magnoliopsida > Arecales > Arecaceae > Calamus > Calamus simplicifolius. Next base: position 379,425 of record UESW01001501.1, read on the forward strand.
AACCATCAACATATAAAACATTCTCAATAAAAGTGGATGGAGTTATTCGAATTTTACCAAGGCCCATAATTTGACCTTTACCATTATCTCCAAATGTAACAACTCCTCCTCTCTTATCTTCAAGGATGATGAATTGCTCATTGTCACCTGTCATGTGCCTTGAGCAGCCGCTATCAAGATACCACTTTCATTTTGATCTTTTGGCCGCAAGACACTCCTGCAAGATGATCAAATCTTATGTTTAGGTACCCAAGCTTTCTTGGGTCCTTCATGGTTAGTAGCAATAAAGATTGTTCCTTTCGGAACCCATATTTTCTTCCCTTTAACACTTAAATTCTTATTAATTTTTCTATAGTTGCATTCATAAGCTTTATGTCCTTTCTTGTTATAGCAATAATATGAAATATTATTTTTATCTTGTTTCTTTATAAAGAAATTTTTAACAACTTTTGTTTCTTGTTAGGCCTATAACCTAATCCAGCTTTATCAAATACAGCTCTTTGATTACTCAATAGCAAGTTAAGTTTTTTAGAGCTATATGTAAATTTATCAACTATATTTTATATTTATCAACTTCTTTCTTTAAACTAATATTTTATTAGTAATTGATTCTTTTTCTTTTAACAAATTTTTATTTTTAGATTTCAATTCTTCAACTTCATGAGTTAGTTTATCCTTTTCTTTGTCAAGATTTAAGTTATCATTTTTCAAAGATTTATTTTTCTTTTTTAAAACTTTAAAATTACTAACTAATTCATTAAATGCATCAAACAATTCATCAAATGTAAAGTCATAAGTTTCGGTACTTACCTCATCGTCATTTGCCATAAAGCAAATGTTTGCAACTTCCTTTTGTTCCTTCTCGGAAGAGGATTCTTCACTATCACTCCATGTTGCAACATAAGCCTTTTTCTTCTTCTTATATCCTTTTTTTAATTGAGGATAATTATATCTAAAGTGCCCCAGTTTCTTACATTCATAACATATGAGGGGGTCTTTTTCTTTTTCTTTGTCCTTATCCTTCTCTTTTTCTCTTTCTCCTTCCATTTTGTTTCATATCTTTTCTTATGGAAGGGTCTCCTTCTTTGCATAAATTTCTTGAATCTAGTGTACATGCATGTGATTGATTCAATTTGTTTCATGCTAAATAATTCATATTTGTGCACTAGGATATTGATTTTAGACTCTTTAACTTGATTAGTACCCTCATGGGTAACTTCTAGTCTATCCCAAATTTTTTTTACAGAAATACATGTAGAAATTTATTAAATTCATTATCATCTAAAGCACAATATAAAACATTCATGGATTTTGCATTAAGCTGTGCCATTTTTCTATCATTCTCATTCCAATCCCTTTCGGTTTTAGGAACTATTGAACCATCTACTAAGTGTGTGGGTGTGCTAGGTCCATTAGTGATTACACTCCATAATTCATAATCTAAAGCTTGAATAAAAATTCTTATTCTAGATTTCCAATAAGAATAATTTGAACCATTAAATAAAGGAGGTCTATTTGTGGATTGACCTTCAGCAAATGAAGATCCAGCTTGAGCTGCCATTTGGATCTTTAACTCTTGATCGTTAGATCAAACTGAAAATGAGCACAAGCTCTGATACCAATAGTTGGCCCAGATGGCAACCCAAGAGGGGGGGGTGAATTGGGTTCTTAAAAAATTTTAACACTTTAAAACTAATTGCTTTGATATGAAGATGCTTGAGTGTAATGTATAGATAAATGCTAAGCACAAATAAATGAGATAGAGAGAGAGAGAGATAAAGCACGACAAGCACAGATTTTATAGTGGTTCGGTGTATCCAACACCTACGTTCACTCCCAAGCAGCACTTGGGTCCACACTATAATCCACTTGATTACAGTCGAGTTGTTTTGCAAGCTCACAACTCAAACTTATTATTTTCCCGGGGTCACAACGAACCCAGCTGATTTTCACAGGCTCACCAGCACAAAACCTAACCACAAGCTATCCTTAGCCTATCTCGAGGTATACTACCTCCACTAATTCAATCCCCTGATTGAATTAGACAAATTATAAATCAATTAAGAATTTATAACATTAACAACTCCTTAATTGAGAAAATGAGCAATATAAGTAAATGAAAATAGAAAAGCCTGATTTTTGAAGCAATGTAGGGCTTGAGCTTTTCTTCTTTTCTTCTCTTCTTCTTCTCTTTTGAATTGAATGGAAGTAGAGCACTTGAAGAGATTTTGATGAAGAAACGACTGAAGATTTTAGGGTTATTCTCCTTTTTCAAAACTTGGGAAATCCTTTGAAATAGCTCTTTTGGCTCTTTTGGATTCCTCTTCTAGCTCTCAATAGTGAATAGGCTTTGGCTCAAAAGATTTCTTGAAGTGGGATTTTTGATTTCTCTTTCTTTCTTTTCGTTTCACTATTTTTCCGTTCTTCTTATTTCAAATGGCTCAATCCCTTTTTATAGACATTCCAATCCACGAGTAGGTGAGAAATAGCCATTGGAGTTGTTCTTGGATGATCCTTACCAAAAGAAAATAGATCCGTTAGAGGTTAGATAAGAAAAATATATCCATTGAAAACTTGAAATTCCGTTTGTGACGTGGAGGGGTTGACTCCAGGTCTTTAGGTGTCGGCTCCAAATCGGGATCCTAAAAATAGTAATAAATGATCCGTTAAGGTGTCGGCTCTAAGATTTTGAAGTGTCGGCTCGGCGAGATCTGGAGTCGGCTCCAACTTTCTGAGGGTGTCGGCTCCACCAGTGTCCGAAAACATCACTCTCTGTAACTAGTCTGGAGTCGGCTCCACACTCTGCAGGTGTCGACTCTAATTTTCATGTATCGGCTCCAGAAATTTAGGTGTCAGCTCCGAACCGTGCCAAAAATCAACACTATTCTGATACTCTCATGTGTCGACTCGAAGGACTTATGGTGTCGGCTCCAAGTTCTGAACTTTCATAAATTCCATTTAAATTCAACTTGAAACTGATTTTCTAAGTAACATATTGATGAATAACCAATCTTAATTCCTGAAACACTTATCAAATTTATTAGAAACATAAGAAATATACTCATGGCTTTTGTTAATCATCAAAATTAATAATTGGGTCAACAGATTACCTACAAAATAGATTACCACTTGATAGATTACTAGTAATGTTGATTACTGTGTTTAGTATACACAAGTAATGCAATAGTAATATTGATTACTGTATTTGGTATGATAAATAGATTACCAGTCATATAACATCAAATTCCTAAAATACCCCTAAATTAAATTTATTAAAAATTTATATATTATTATATATTTAATTTTAAAAAATTATATTTATAAATGATAGTGTTTTAAAAAAATTATATTTATAAATGATATTCGAAGTGACCAATGAGGATGCTGGAGGCCACCGATCGAAAAAAAATTTGCGGCATACCGTGGGGCCGCTGGGCGGTGGAGATCCACGGCCCGACTTCGCGGAAGAGGGTGGATGTGGCTCAGAACCTTCGACATGGAGGTTCCATCGAGGTCGGTAAAGGAAGATGCGAGTAGAGAGCGATCAAAAGGAAAAAGGGTAATTTTGTTAAAAAGTAATTTATCAGATTACCACATCTCTAGTAATATGGATAACCACCCCTTCCTAAGGTAATCTGGATTATCTCTCATAAGGTAATCTAGATTACCACTACAAGATAGATTGTCATTCAAAATATGTACCAAACATAGTTATGTGGTGGGTCCCATTTGAATTACCGATAATCTGGATAGATTACCTGCTACCAAATGCCCCCTTAGTGAAGCTTAATACCATAAATTAAAATAGACCGATTAGATGAAATGAAGCACATGCCGAATGTAGTGGAGTTAATCCAGAGACTCAACCCACATTCAGGCATCCATTGCATGAGTCTCTACCAGGAGAGGTGAAGCAACAGGTAGCTCCAAGTATAGATCTAGTAGGACAATTCATATTCCTGAGAGATATGGATTTCTTATAGAGGATGATGAGCCTACTAACTATGAAGAGGCAATGTCTAACATTGACTCTGAGAAATGGCTTGAGGCCATAAAATTTGAAATGGACTCCATGTATAACAATTAGGTATGAACCTTGGTTGATCCACCTGAAGGGGTAAAACTCATTGGGTGCAAATGGATCTTCAAGAAGAAGATCAACATGAATGCTAATGTGATTACCTATAAGGCAAGGCTAGTTGCAAAAGGTTACAAACAAAAATAATGTGTTAACTTTGAGGAAACCTTTTTTCCTATAGCCATGCATAAGTCCATAAGGATTTTTCTTGCAATAGCAGCATATTTTGACTATGAGATCTGACAGATGGATATCAAGACCGCCTTCCTAAATGAAAATTTAGAGAAGGATGCATATATGACACAACCAAAGGGTTTTGAATCCATAGATCCTAAAAAAGTATGTAAGTTATAAAGGTCTATTTATGGACTTAAGCGAGCCTCTAGAAGTTGGAACATCCGATTTGATGTGACAATCAAAGAGTTTGATTTCATCAAAAATAAGGATGATCCATGTGTGTACAAGAAGGTTAGTGGGAGTGATATTATTTTCTTGATATTATATGTGGATGATGTATTATTAATAGGAAATAATGTATTCTTGCTTAAAGAAGTGAAAGATTGGTTATCAAGTAAATTCTTCATGAAGGATTTGAGAGAAGCAACCTATATACTAGGTATAAAGATTAATAGAGATAGATCTAGGAGGTTGCTTGGATTAACCCAAAGCACGTACATAGATAAGATGCTAAAACGGTTTAGCATGGAAGAATCCAAGAAGGGATTTATACCAATGTCACGTGGGGTATATCTCTCCAAGGACGTGAGTTCTAAGACTCAAGAAGAGAGAGATCACATAGATAGGATACCATACGCATCTACGATTGGATATATCATGTATGCAATGCTATGTACGAGACCTAATGTTTCTTATGCCTTGAGTATCATGAGTAGATATCAGGCAAACCCTGGTGAGAAACATTGGATGGAAGTCAAGAATATCCTTAAGTACTTATGAAAGACTAAGGATATGGTCTTGGTTTATGGAGGATCTGACCTCATAGTTTGTGGTTACACGAAAATTCTAGCTTTCAGTTTGACAGAGATGATTATAAATCTCAATCAGGCTATATGTTTACACTCAATGGTGGTGTAGTCAGTTGGAAGAGTTCCAAGCAAGAGACAATCGCAGACTCTACAACTGAAACCAAGTACATTGCAGCATCAGATGCAGCTAAAGAAGCGGCTTGGATCAAAAAGTTCATTACTGAACTTGGTGTGGTTTCAAGCATTGTTAATCTAATACTCTTGTATTGTGATAACAATGGTGCTATTGCGCAAGCCAAGGAGCTAAGGTCTCATCAAAGATCCAAACATGTACTTAGAAGATATCATATGATTAGAAAAATTATTGGGAGGAATGATATAAAAATAGAACGAGTCCCCACGGACGACAATATTGCCAATCCGTTCACTAAAGTCCTGCCGCAGCAAAAGCATAAGGGTCATGCTGAGTCACTTGGTATTATATACATGGGTGATTGGCTTTAGTGCAAGTGGGAGATTGTTAGTGTGTGCCCTAAATCTAATTAGATTAGATGCTAGTTTGTACATATTTCATTATGAATACAAATCAAATTTATTGGTTTCTTTATCATCCAAATGTAATTCTTATATATATTAGATATATTTTACCTGTGAGATAAAGTCCAAAAGAATTTGAACTATGCATATGAAATTTGTAATAGAGATTACAAATTGTGAGATTCAAAATTGCACATTATGGTTTGATTCTTTAAATTTTTCTAGTCGATGCATAGACGGGACTGGGCATTGTTGAACGTCATGAGACTAGCATATATTGCATATTTTTACCCTTATGGTGACAGCTAATCTTGCAAGCTGAAGTATGAAGATACTTGGATAGGTGTGGATACTCGTTATTATAATAATGCATTGGATGATCCGCACAGAAATCTTATATGGATATTCTATATAGTGTTAAATGTTGACTTCTGATGATGGTGGTGCGAGTTATTCTTTGACTTGAGATCTTCATTGCACCACATGTGTGAAATACATGCTTTGACAATATGCAAACAACGCTCTAGCCATGGTAGCAAATATGGTATCAATTAGGTATGACAAGAAGCACATGAAGGTGGTGTTTAATCAAGATAGGATTCGTCTCCTTTGATAGTAGGGTTATATTCCATGACCACTTGATGAATAGAATTAACTGTTAAATCCCTGCAAGGTTGAGTTGGAATTCAAAATGGTTTCAAAGTTCTAATTCATGTGAGTCAATTTTTTCTGAGATCAAGTAAATAAAGATCAATTACAAGGTTGACACATTCCATACCACTGATTGATCTGAGATATGTGATGAAGGGATTGAATCATACGGTAACCGTTCATGGACAGGTATTGATGACCACGTCAACAAAACCCTTAATGCTTGGGTAGTTATGATGCTTTGCTAGAGGCCACTCATGATCTATAATCATGGATTCATTGATTTGATCAAAGAATTGACTTAGACAAAGTGCTGACTAGATCCTCCTTAGAGTCAATATTAGGGACATGATTATTACCAACGTGTCAAGGGACCTAATGGGTCATACGCATTAAGGAGACTTTGGATGAAGTTAAAATGGGAATTAAGTTGGACTTAATTCAGATTAGATGACCAATTAATTGAATTACTTTAGATTAGATGAGCAATTAATTTAGATTAGATGATCAATTAATTAGGATTTGATGAAGTTAAAATGAAAATTAAGTTGGACTTAATTCAGATTAGATGACCAATTAATTAGGATTGCGTTTGACTAAAACCCAATCCTAATGAGAGAACATGAAATTGATGAATAAGATTCATCATAGAGGAAAGTATTTTGTATCCAAGGGAAAGGACCTTTTGTACATGTGATGTACATATAAAATCTATTAATTGGATACCCCATTAGACTTGATCCATGTGATGGATGGCTTAGATTAATTGGGATTAATAATGTGATATTTAATTGGGTCCATATGATGGCATGATTTGATTCATGAAAATCCAATTGAACCGAGAGCTGAGATCGTGCCACATGGAGGATGGATCCATGCCCATGTGATGGGCATGACCCATCTCCATGTCACATGGAGGTGGGAACACCACGATTTGGGTGTTTGGGGCATTGGTTTTATGGGATAATCAATTTCCTATTTTTTAGGATATGGTTTGGTGGTTATAATCCTAACACGATCTGATAACAAATATCTTAAATTTGTTAGGATATTTTATTACCAACTTGATATTGTTGCATGGTTGAGTGGTTGGAACAAAATCTTCTTTTTTTGAAACCACACACCCATCCTTTTCATGAAAAAGGGATACCTCTCTCTGTTGGGCGTGATTCTCTCCAAGCCACCAATCTCCTCTCCTCTTCTCTCTCTAACCGGCCAAAGGAAGCCCTCTCTCTCTATTTTCACATCCCTATCTCTCTAAGACAAGTTGAGATGACTCTCTCTCTCTTAGATGGGTGGAAAGCTCTTTTATCTCTCTCTCATTCGCTCATACTCTCTTGGGCGGATTGAAGGAAGCCATTCTTTCTTTTCTTGATTGATCAAGATTTTATTTTGATCAAGAAATTATTTTTTAATAGATTAAGATTTGATCTTGATCAAAAATCTTTTCTCTTTTGATTGATTAATTTGATCTTGATCAAAAAATTATTCTCTTTTGATTTGAAAAATCAATTGAAGAAGATAAAAAGTGCTAGCATCCCTCGTTGAAAGGACATCATTCAAAGATTTTTGCGTTGATCATCATTGTAGGCTGAACGCATGGACAGCTAGTGGTAAATCATTTATCGACTTCATCAATCTTCATCCCCAATCATCCCCAATAAAGAACGCATGTATGATTTAGAATTAATGTTTGATTTAATTTTATTAACTGAATTTGTTCCCCGAAGATTTTGGGCTTTGAAAATTAAATATTTATTTTATCTTTCACTGCATAATATATGAATTTAATTCATATAAAAATATACGAATTTCTCAACAAGTAGCTAAATACTATTTTCATTTTATTTCCTTTTTATCAATATTAATTAACGAGAGGAATAGGCCATCTTAGTAAATAGAAAAATTATTGGAGCCCACAACCTATTACTAATGGAAAAGTCTTTGTACACCGCCCCTGGTGCAGCAAGGCCAACGTGGGCTGCACCGCCCCTTCTGATTGGTCCACGTGGGGCCTACATGGATGACGTGCCGGGCGGTATGGCCCTGCTACGATGTAACGTTCTGAATGTGATGGCCATTTAAAGTGCTTCATTTTTTTTAAAATTAGCGTTCAAACGAAAATGCCCTTTCCCTCCATTCTATCGCCATTTTACGTTGGATATCATATGTGCAAGAAAAACTCTTTCTTCCCCCTTGCTCTGGCTTTCGGCACGATCCTACGCCCTCGCTCTGGCTTTCGGCACGATCCTACGCCCTCGTTCTGAGAGTCGGGTCGAAAGAAAATATTTCAGCTTCGAGGCTGGAATACCTGGCTATTGGAGTCTTTGAACAAAAACTTCTGGAGGAAATGTCGTCCGCAGCATGAAACATTCTTTCGTTATGAGGTTGTTGTGGTTTATGAGCTTGACGATAGGGTTTTCAACTAGGGTGTCATGGGTTTTCAACTAATCTTTGTCTTAACGTTTTGAACTATGGTGTCGTGGGTTTAGAACTAGGGTGTCGTGGGTTTTTCTGCAATGGTGTCGTGGGTTTTGAACTAATGTTGTTTGTCTTAACATTTTGAATTAGGGTGCCGTGGGTTTTGAACTAGGGTATCGTAGTTTTGAACTAATGCTTTGTCTTAATGTTTTGAACTAGGGTGTCGTAGGTTTTGAACTAGGGTGTCGTGGGTTTTGAACTAGGGTGTCGTGGGTTTCAACATGATAAGAGCGAATGGCAGCAAACACCCCAGGAGGAATTCGCCCCCCTCGTGAATAGAAACCATTAATGAAGAGAGTGTGGGGAAGCCAAATACTGCGACACCCTAGTACCAATGCTGCGATACCCGTACTTAAAACTGACCCGCGACACCCCTATGGAATTCGGTGGAAAATCCTTCGTGACACCCCAGTTGAAACCTCAGGACACCCTAGCTTTAAGGTGATGACACCCGTGCTTAAAACTGACCATGGGGAGAATCCCAGTGACACCCCTGCTCAAATTCGGCCGAAAATCCTTCGCGACACCCCAGTTGAAATCTCACGACACCCTAGCTTTAAGGCGATGACACCCGTGCTTAAAACTGACCATGGAGAGAATCCCCGCGACACCCTAGTTCGAATTCGGCCAAAAATCCTTCGCGATACCCCAGTTGAAATCTCACGATACCCTAGCTCTAAGGCAACGACACCCGTGCTTAAAACTGACCATGGAGAGAATCCCAGCGACACCCAAGTTCGAATTCGGCCGAAAAGCCTTCGTGACACCCCAGCTGAAATCTCACGATACCCTAGCTCTAAGGCGATGACACTTGTGCTTAAAACTGACCACGGAGAGAATCCCAGCGACACCCTAGTTCGAATTTGGCCGAAAATCCTTCACGACACCCAAGTTGAAATCTCACGACACCCTAGCTTTAAGGCGACGACACACGTGCTTAAAACTGACCACGAAGAGAATCCCCACGACACCCTAGTTCGAATTCGGCCGAAAAACCTTAGCGACACCCAGTTGAAATCTCACGACACCCTAGCTCTAAGGCGATGACTCCCGTGCTTAAAACTGACCACGGAGAGAATCCCAGTGACACCCCTATGGAATTTGGCAGAAAATCCTTCGTGACACCGCAGTTGAAATCTCACGACACCCTAGCTTTAAGGCGATGACACTCGTGCTTAAAACTGACCACGGAGAGAATCCCCGCGACACCCTAGTTTGAATTCGGCCGAAAATCCTTCACGACACCCCAATTGAAATCTCATGATACCTTAGCTCTAATGCGACGACACCCATGCTTAAACTGACCATGAGAGAATCCCAGCGACACCCTAGTTCAAATTCGGCCGAAAATCCTTCGCGACACCCTAGTTGAAATCTTACGATACCCTAGCTTTAAGGAGACCACACCATTGCTTAAAACTGACCACGGAGAGAATCCCCGCGACACCCTATTTCAAATTTGGCCAAAATCCTTTGCGATACCCCAGTTGAAATCTCATGACACCCTAGCTTTAAGGCGATGACACCCATGCTTGAACAAGGCGGGAATTTTGACGTCACCCTAGTACTAATTCGACGACACCCTAGTAACTCAGTTATGCCATCTTTTCGAAAAAAGTTGCAAAACGTGGGCAGTTCCTATGGGTTTGCGGGTCAGTGTGATGTGATCGTGGCAATCCTGGTGTCCTTTCGTATTTCTCTAAGGTCGGCATAAACCCTGGAGGTCCTTCGTCTGTTGCTCGAGAAACCATCCTTTTGCTCGAGAAGCCATCCTTCGTTTCTTGCTCGAGAAGCCCCTAGTCTCTTAAATGTCTTCCATAGTTCTTTCTTCCATATACTTCATTCATGGAGATGAGTGCTTTCGTTTGTGGACGAAGACCGCAAACAAGGAAGAACCAAACGGAGAAAATGGCAGAACAATGCAAGGATATCGTTCTTCATTCGAATGAGGATGCGGCTCCTTCAGGTATGTTTATCACTATGTTAAAATACTATAACATCTCTCTTAAAATTTCATGACAAGTATGTCTTATGTCTTACCCCCTGTTTCAGTTGACATAAAATTGTTCCAGTCCCCCCAGTGAAGGCTTCCCAGCTGTTTAAAAATAGTTGCAGGCCAGCCGTATATGTTCAGAAGGTTTGGAGGATGGGGTTCACTCGACGGCATACAAAACTTATTCGAAGGACCCCATTTGGTGCCTTCATCGACATGCAGACGTTCACAGTCGACGGGCGACTGCTAGCAGACATCATAAGATGTCACAATGGAGGTGACGAGTTCATTTTCTGCGGAAAGCCAGTTTTATTTAGTGCCGACGAAGTCGCACTCATTCTGGGTCTTCCAGCTCATGGGAAGAAGATCGACATGTCCAGCCAATTGTTCAACGGAAGGTTGTTCAGACGGTTTGGCCAGGGTTTAGATCTTCGCCAAGAAGGTTTGGAGAAGTTAATATTTCAACTCCGATCATCTAAGGCACAGGAGGATGTCGAGGACACCGTCCGACTTTGGATCGCATACATGTTGGCCATATTTTTGGCTCCAAAGTCTAATCAGAGATGTCCACGGTATCTCATCCAGCACTTGGATGACTTAAGTCAACTGGATAGCATCGACTGGGCTTCGGCATTGAAAGAGTTGATTGTTCTGGCTCTGCCAGAAATAGCTGCTTGCTTGCGTTTCGAGGAGCCGGTCCACTCAAAGAATGCAAAAAAAGTTAGGAGGCAGCCTACCCTGTTCGGATGCTTGGCAGCACTGATGGTAAGGATTATTGAGACGCAGAAATAGCGTTCTTAGTATAATTTCTTTGTTAATATTAGATTATTTAATATCCAAAAAATATTATGTTTAGGCATGGTTCCTCGAGCATACATCAATGCGAGCACCATCATATCCTGATAAACTGCCCCGGCTGTTGAAGTGGTATGACCACCAAATGAAGATCCAGTCGGTTCGGGTTGCCGACTTGCAGCCTCACGACTTGGTAAGCTAGTACATTGCTCCATTGCTCTGACCATATTTTTCAACTTACTGTGTCAATATGTTCACTTAATATTAATTTGTTATCATCTTGCATTGCAGATGGAGGGAGCTATTGTACCATTATCAGAAGAGTGCTGGCTTCTCATTCAACAGAATGTAGCATCCCCTCAACCAACAGATAGCTGCGCCCCTCAACAACGGATAGCTGCGTAGGATGTGCCGAGTTGAGGACTGAATTGGAGTGCGTTAAGGATCAACTCGACGATGTCAGGCACAGGCTGTCCATTGCTGAGAGCCTCCTCAGTTCATTGCTCAAAAAGAAAGTAATGCAAGAAATGAGGAGGACAAGGGAGACGGGAAAACAGAGAAGGTGCATTCCCTGGAGTTGGTCCTCCGCGAGCCTGGTAATGGAAATAGTGAGGAGAAGAAGATGGAGGAGGACCATTCATCCGAGTGTCCAACTGAGATGGGGAATGCAAAGCAGAGGAGAAGAGATTGGAGGGGGATTCATTGGATGATAAAATAGAGCATGGGAATGAAAATAAAGAGGAGTCCAAATCTGATAATAAACTTGGCACCCCTGTGCCAAAGGGTGATGATATGGACATAGAAATCGTTGGAGTGCCTTCGTTTGTTAGGAGGGTTAAAAAAGAGCCGAGGAAGCGTAAGACATCCAAGGTCGTCGGAGATAGTTATGAGACAATCCGTCCTAAAAAGTTGGTGAAGACAGTTGGCACGTCAAAGCCCAACACAACGGTCGAAGATGACCAAATTATTATTCAAAATTTTTTGAGTAAATGACTAACCGATGAGATCGTCTACACCAATATGTTTTCTGGCGTTGTAACAAGGAAAAATCTTCAAGATCTCATTAACAATGAAATGATAATAGATGATGTAAGTATATCAAGAAACCTGTTCTAGTTGTTGATTTTAGAATTATATTAATCGGTTTACATTGCATTGGCAGATAATTGATGCTGGCCAGGAGTTTCTGATGCGCACTGGACAGAGCATCCGGACCGATACCATAAGTGCATATTTGCATCAGTTTTCGTATCCGCTATGTGTCTGACTTCTTCATCGCCTGCTCATGAACTCGTTGGCATATCAGGGGCCTCGATATTTGACAATGTCTCCGATGAAGATAAGGACCAATTCCGATTTCTTTTCACCATAATAAACTCCGATAACTCGCACTGGCATTTGGTTGCTGTCGACATGGAAAGAAAGGTCTTCATGCACCTGAATTCAATGTAACGCAACCCCAAGTACAAGGCCAATGCAAGAAATGGCATACAATTCTTGGCCACATATTCCATATCTACTGCGATAAGAAGGAAGCGATGACTTGGCCGATGGAAGAGATTTCGGATTGCCCAAGCCAACTAACCGGATCGCTGGATTGCGGCCTATACTGTCTGAGATACATGGAATGTCTTGCTCGACGGGACAATCCTGATATGGAGATGGATTTTACGGATGAGGAAGTCAGAGATTACCGGTGACACTTAGCTGTGACGGTATTGAGAGAGGGCCTGAACAAAAAGATCAGCGACATTGTCGAAAAATGTTCTTAATTTTTTAATTCTTCTTAGAATGAAAATTGAATGTAATTTATTCATATTAACACTGATTCAGATTTAATGCAAATGCACAAATTTTATATTGAGAACAGGGGTGTCCTCGATTTATTCATATTTTTTCCTTTTCTACTTCACAATTTCTTAAGTTTTCATATAGGATGTTGTAAATTGAACACTACAGTGTCGTAAATTGAGCACTGGGATGTCGAAGGATTTCGCCTTTCGGGTGTCGCCGCGCTAGAGCTATGGTGTCGTTAGCCAAGAGCTGGGGTGTCGTCACGCTAAAATCTTCGGTGTCGTTGCGTGAGTACTGGGATGTCGAAGGATTTTGCCTTTCGGGTGTCACCGTGCTAGAGCTATGGAGTCGTTAGCCAAAAGCTGGGTGTCATCGTACTAAAAGCTTCGGTGTCCTTTCGTGAGCACTGGGATGTCGAAGGATTTCACCTTTCGGGTGTTGCCGCGCTAGAGCTAGGGAGTCGTTAGCCAAGAGCTGGGGTGTCGTCGCGCTAAAAGCTTCGGTGTCCTTTCGTGAGTACTGGGATGTCGTAGGATTTCTCCTTTCGGGTGTCGCCGCGCTACATGTATAGAGTCGTTAGCCCGGAGATGGGGTGTCGTCGTGCTAAAAGCTTCGGTGTCCTTTCGTGAGTACTGGGATATCGAAGGATTTCGCCTTTCGGGTGTTGCCGCGCTAGAGCTATAGTGTCGTTAGCCAAGAGCTGGGGTGTCGTCACGCTAAAAGCTTCGGTGTCGTCGCGTGAATACTGGGATGTCGAAGGATTTCGCCTTTCGGGTGTCGCCGCGCTAGAGCTATGGAGTCGTTAGCCAAGAGCTGGGGTGTCTTCGCTAAAAGCTTCGGTGTCATCGCGTGAGTACTGGGATGTCGAAGGATTTCGCATTTCGGGTGTCGCCACGCTAGAGCTATGGAGTCGTTAGCCAAGAGCTGGGGTGTCATCGCGCTAAAAGCTTCGGTGTCCTTTCGTGAGTACTGGGATGTCGTAGGATTTCGCCTTTCTGGTATCACCGCGCAACATGTAGGGAGTCGTTAGCCCGGAGCTGGGGTGTCGTCGCGCTAATAGCACTTCATTTGACTGAAATAGACACCCTAGTTTGAAAGCACTTCATTTGCGACCAAGTCACCCTAGTTAGAAAGTTACGACACCCGTGTTTTATATATCTCCTGTGTAAGTTGACTCAATACATAAGCATCAATTCGTCCATCAAAGCTTCGAAAGGCGGTACAATTCTTTCCGTGTCCTCTTCGGTATTAATTGACTGCAAACAAGTCTGCCTATTGCTTGAAGCAGCTCTTTCCTTGACCAGATTTTTTCTTGATCTTTTTGACTTCTTCTCGACTCCACTCTTTAATCTGTTCTCTCTTGGGTGACCTTCGTCCTAATTTGTTCGGGATCTTGAATTACAAGCTCTGCACCTGGTTTAGCTACGCAGTTGGCATCCACGGTATTTTTGAATATAGGTGTTAGACCATCCATCACTACATTAAATGCATCTTCAGATATGAAGGCTATCTCTGTAAGCTTCATCATCCGATGACTCAGCAAACTATATCTACAATCATTAACATAATATTAATAAAAACATATATTAAGACATTTCAATTAAAAAATTGTCACTACGTACCGTGATTTTCGTGTGCTTTTATCATAACCTTCAGTATTGCAGTCGAATTGGTATTTCATGTCCTTACACCATCTCTTCAATAAGTATTTATCTGGTAAACGAAATATGTCACTTTGATGAAGAACCAACAAGGCATGCCTACACAGGTACCCCTTGAACTGAAAGGATCGGCACTGGCATTGGACATCCTCAATATTTCTATCGTATGACACGATATAATCTTTGATCATCTCCTTGCCGATTCCATCGACTTCAATCCTTTCGTACACTTTACAGAATATAGACAATAGTTGCCAGCTTCCTTGATCAATTTAGTATTTGATGCAACCATTTCAAGGATCTCATTCTGAAATTTTTTGAAAATACGCCTTGTATACCTTCCTGCAGCTTGTCTCTCAAAAGGTGATGATGTCTTTAGGAAAGCATCGTTTGCACCGTCCTATTATCTTTCTCATTTTTGGCCTCGTATCTTTTTTCCAAGGCATCTTCGTACTTACCTATGAACTCGTTAGTGTAGTCTTCGAATTTATAAACCCATCGAAGAAGTGATTATGCCCTCGCTCCTTGTGAAGATGACATCCCTGTTCAAATTTTGTCAACAAATAAAAAGTGTTTAACGCGAACATGAACCAAAGACAATGACATACAAACCTGCGAAGAATGTATCCTTTAGGTAAACTAGGACCCATTTATCACGACATTCGTAAAGGACATTGAACCAATCTATAGACTTGCATTCTTTATATTTCTCCATAACATGTGCCCACCTTTCCTCGAATGACTGTATGGTCAATGAATCATATATCGCCTCATCGAAATCAACCATAAACTTGGGATTTGTCGTGCAAATGTGGCCAATCTTTTAGGTATCTTCTTCAATATATGCCAAAGATAAAAACGATGTTGTGTATTAGGAAAAACTTCTTTGACAGTAACCTCGATTGCCTTATCTTGGTCAGTTATTATGGCAATAGGTGCTTGACCACCATTTGCATCCAGCCATGCCTGAAAAACCCATTTATATGTCTCAGTGCTCTCATCAGACAACAATGCGCAACCAAGCAAGGTGGACTGTCCATGATGGTTGACCCCGACGAATGGACAAAAAGGCATTTGATATCTGTTTGTTAAGTAGGTTGAGTCAAAGCTTAGAACATCGCCGAAGTATGTGCATGCCAATCTTGACCTTGGATGAATCCAGAAGACAGACCTCAGATGACCATTATCATTGAGGTCTAAGGTATAGAAGAAATTGGGATTTCTGAGTTGCATTTCGGTGAAATGAATTACCATCGACTGAGCATCTCCTTCTTTCAGCTTAGAGTGACGTTCGCGACAAATGAAGTTACAAGCATCCTTCTCGGTGAAATCCAATTGTCTTCTACCCCCTTTTCTCCTTGCTATGGCAGAGTATATCTGAGTTGTCGGAACATTCACGGCATGTAAATTGCTGATCTCTTCCTTCTCTGGTGTACTGATCCTCCTATGCGACCGTAGATAACCAGTTGATGTATGGACATCCCATGGTTATGTTCTAGAGAAACCTCATCCAATATCCACTTACCACTTGTAGCATTCAGTCTTGCTTTTATGGATGCCATACAATCAACTTTCCCAGTATCCCTATGATTCATACTCTTCTCTGTTTTTCTAGATTTTCCTTGCCTCCAACACGCCAGGTGCTTGAAGCAAAGTTGTTTTTTGTTGTTGGCCCTGCTACACACTGTTGTGATTCCAAAACCAACTCGTTTCGCGTATCCATTGTAGAACGTATATACATCATCTGCTGAATTGAATTCCATTCCAGTTTGAGGAACTACAATATCATCCACTGCATTTGGAGCGACGGGTGAAGGTGCACGGCCGGGAGTGTTATCGATTTCTTTCCGATCTTTAATTTCATCATCGTTTGTGGAAATATAGGCACACAGTCATGAACAATGATATCCATAGATTTAGTTGTCAATATATCCTAACAAAGGATTAGGACACGAAGGTTAAAACAATACGACACATATGATCTGAATTCAGAAGTCACGACACCCAGTTTACAAAAAACGACATCGGGGCTGTAAAATTACGACACCAATTAATAACACATTGACGAAGGGCCTAACGACACCATCCCCGACTCATGTTGTTACCGACACCGCAGTTCTCATCTGACGACACCCTAGCTTTAAGGCGATGACACCCGTGCATTGACTGTTAAGGAGGGTTGGTCATCGCCTTAAAGCAATAAGCACGGGTGTCGTGATGTTTCAACTGGGGTGTCGCGAAGGATTTTTGGCCAAAATCCAATCCACCTGGGGTGTCGCGGGGATTCTCTCCGTGATCAGTTATAAGCACGGGTGTTGTAGCGTTGGTGCTATGGTGTCGTGAGGTTTCTACTGGGGTGTCGCGAAGGATTTTGGCCGAATTCCACCAGGGGGTGTCGCTGGGATTCTCTCCGTGGTCATATGTAAGCGCGGGTGTCGTCGCCTTAAGCTAGGGTGTCGTGACGTTTCTACTGGGGTGTTGCGAAGGATTTTTGGCCGAATTCCACCAGGGGTGTCGCTAGGATTCTCTCCGTGGTCATTTGTAAGCACGGGTGTCGTCGCCTTAAAGCTAGGGTGTCATGAGATTTCAACTGGGGTGTCGCGAAGGATTTTCGGATGAATTCCACCATGGGTGTCGTGGGGATTCTCTCCCTCATCAGTTTTAAGCACGGGTGTCGTGGCCTTAAAGCTATGGTGTCGTGACGTTTCTACTGGGTATCGCAAAGGATTTTCAGCCGAATTCCACCTGGGGTGTCACTGGGATTCTCTCCGTGGTCATTTGTAAGCACGGGTGTCGTCGCCTTAAAGCTAGGGTGTCGTGAGATTTCAACTGGGGTGTCGCGAAGGATTTTCGACCGAATTCCACCATGAGTGTCGCGGGGATTCTCTCCCTCGTCAGTTTTAAGCACGGGTATCGAAGCATTGGTACTAGGGTATCGTGGTATTTGGCTTCCCCACACTCTCTTCATTCTTCATTAATGGTTTCTGTTCACGAGGGAGGCAAATTCCTTCTGGGTGTTTGCTGCTATTCGCTCTTATCTTGTTGAAACCCACGGCACCCTAGTTCAAAACCCATTCATTTCCTTTGACCGCCCACTGAGATGGTGGCACGTGGTGAGTTTCCACGATTGGGGCGCCGGAGCTGATAGCTCGGGAAATCGAAACACCCGCCAGGAGCACCTTAAATATTGATGGGGGAATGCGATTGTTAATCACCTTTTCAGCTGATCTTCCAAAATTTTTGGATACTGAGATGGCTTCTAGATGCGAGGGGCGATCGACTGACACCCATGGGAGCCGCCGCACAACGGTAACCGTCGATGCGGAGGTCTTTGCGTCGTCGCTCGCAAACAGCGAGCGACTCCATAGGGCGGCCGAGCAATACCTGGCCATTTCAATGAGAGAGATCGAGGTCCTACGTCGGGCCAACAGCCATCTGGAGGGGCAAGTAGCGTCCCATTTCAATGAGAGAGATCGAGGTCCTACGTCGGGCCAACAGCCATCTGGAGGGGCAAGTAGCGTCCCTCCAGCGCCAGATCACCGAGTTAGCCCCGCAGCGTGGGGGGAGCTCGGCAGCGCTCGGAGAAAATGACAAGCCCCAGTGAGGGCTCCTGTACTTTTTTCTTTTCTTTTCTTCTTGTGTTTATTTGTGTGATGAATAAAAAGAAATTTTAGTGACTTTTGTGTTTGCTGCCAGACCGAAGGATAAGGGAGCTTGGATGTCATAACTGTTTTCCGACCGATTTCATCTTGGGATGTGCTAAAGTTTTCTCCTAAGCGTGAACGGGTGTCTTAGGTTTGTAACTTGGGTGTCGCGGGCCTTCTCTCCGTGGTCAGTTATAAGCACGGTGTCGTAGAATTGGTGCTAGGGTGTCGTCAGGTTTCAACTGGGGTGTCGCGAACGACTACATCACCGACTCAGGCTGTTAACGACACCCCAGTTCTCATCTGACGACACCCTAGCTTTAAGGCGATGACACCGATGACTGACTGTTAAAAAGCGGGGTGTCGCGGGGATTGTTCTCACGGGGTGTCGTAGCGTTGACGCTTGGGTGTCTTAATGTTTCACCTATCAGTTATAAGCACGATACACCCTTTAGCATTTAAAGACACCACATAGAAACACTACGACACCCGGAAAGCAACATACGAAGAACGCGAAGGTTATAAGCATGGGTGTCGTAGCGTTAACGCTAGGATGTCATAACGTTTCAACTGCGGTGTCACCAATGATTTTAGGCCAAATTCCTCCTTGGGTGTCGTAAGGTTTTAAGCATGTGTGTCGTAGCGTTGTCGCTAGGGTGTCGTGATGTTTGAACTGTGGTGTCGCGAAGGATTTTTGGCCGAGCATGACGACACTAGAGCTATATGGACAGGAAATAACAGGGAATATAGGTCGAAACACTCTGACGATACCCCAGTTCATGAGGTATAACATCCTAGTTAAAAGAGTATGACATTCATGCTTACAAAACAGTAAACTCTAAACAGTTATGACTACCAGAATGTCATAACTATTTTGTTCTAAGGAAGTTATCCACGCATTAAATGGTTTGGTCACGCATTAACTACCTCTAACGAGAAAAAATAGTTGGTGTAATAAAGGAGCTTACAAAGAAGTAGGAAGAAAGACTTTTTACTTCGTGCTGCGGACGACATTTCCTCCAGAAGTTTTTGTTCAAAGACTCCAGTAGCCAGATATTCCAGCCTCAAAGCTGAAATATTTTCTTTCGATTGGACTCTCAGAGCGAGGGCGTAGGATCGTGCCGAAAGCCAGAGCGAGGGGAAAGAAAGAGTTTTTCTTGCACATATGATATCCAACGTAAATGGCGATAGAATGGAGGGAAAGGGCATTTTCGTCTGAATGCTAATTTTAAAAAAAAGCAAAGCGCTTTAAATGGCCGTCACGTTCAGAACGTTACATCATAGCAGGGCCATACCGACCGGCATATCATCTACGTAGGCTCCACGTGGACCAATCAGAAGGGGCGGTGCAGCCCATGTAGGCTTTGCTGCACCGGGGGCGGTGTACAAAGACTTTTCCATTACTAATAGGGTGAATGGTTGGCTGGGCCGAGAGAGAATTGGTGCACTTAAAAATGTTAATATTTCATTGACTAGTTCGGCTCTAATTGATATGGAAGCGTTAAAAAAAAGTGAAAATCCATGGGCCGATACACATTTGTGTACTTTTCTCTTTTTTTTTTTAACAAAAAAAAAAAGATTAATTCACATTGTTCTCATCACAAATTTTAGTTCGGTACATGATGATTAACTTTTTTATTATTATTATTTTAACGTAAAACTTTGTGCTTCTTTTGTTTAGACATGTTGATCTTAGGTTGTTGGATTGTTGGGCATCTGAGCTGTACTTTGTTAAATTTTTTATAAAAAAAAAGAAATAGGGGAATACGATATGTTGTTTGATAAAATTTATATTTTTTAAGTCTTTTTTTTAATTGCCATGTGGGTGTGCTGCTAGCGGCTATATATTTTATACGGTAGGGCTTGGGGCTTTAAAAAAATTTTAAAAAAGAGGTGATGGGCTTGATTCATCAACCTTCTTACCTTTCCTCAAACTAAACTTAGAAAAAAAAAAAAGATAAAGGAGAAAAATTGGAAATGCAATATTTTTATTTTATTTAAGTTTTATTTATTTTATTTATAAAATTTGAATTTTTTTTAAAATTTTATTTTATTTTAAAATTTAAATTAAAATAGTGCCGTGCAACGCACAGGTAAGCGAGCAGTTTGTATAATAAAGATGTGACCAGTTTGTATAATAAAGATGCAGCAATACGAGAACTTTTGAAAGGGCAAGCAATGAAATATATGCTCTTCATTTGTGCACACCTTTCATTTCAATCAGCCAGTGACATCTAACTGGATAATTATAACATAGAAGAGAGTCACAAACGGATGAAGCAAGCACGCATAGTTGGTAGTACAGTTAAAAAAAGCAAAAGCGCACACATTTGGAGAATAGCATCCCCAATATTTATTACAGCAAGCACACATAGTTGATAGTAGTACAGTTAAAGAAAGCAAAAGCGCACACATTTTGGAGATAGCATCGATCCCCATTATTTATTACAGCAAGCACACATGGTAGTACAGCTAAAGAAGCAAAAGCGCACACATTTGGAGACAGCATCCCCAATATTTATTACAGCAAATAGATGAAAACGGATACATCCCATCTCATAGCTTGTTAGCAATGAGTGGAATTAATTAATAGGCTTCAGGTAACACCCAATCGCCCTAAGGCCCTGATCGACGCCTCCAAAGAAGGCGACGACTTTCCTTCGTTCACAGGAAGGGAGAAAAGAGTTCCTTCCTCTCGACCATATGGCCCATAAGACTGCTTGTTGCTCACAAGCTTAAGCGACCTTATGGCTATGTAGTCGCCGTAAGCGCCATAGTAGCCGGTTAGTTCCTTAAGGTAATCATCGTCTTTAAGTACAATCTGAAAAAAACAAAGTTTAGTCAGACATAAAACAATTCTTTACAAGCTAAAATGTTGGCACTGGCTTCCTAAGATTCTGTTTTCTTGAAACAAACTCTTTGCACAGAAGAAAGGAGAGGAAGAAAGGTTGGGCAGGAATAGAGTTTGCACTTCATACCTCTTTTGTCGTTCCCTTGCTAATACCCCATGTGGTAGTCTCTTTGGTGATTCCGTCGGCCATGTACTGAAACTTAATAGACTCTGATATGACCAGTTAACAGGCCCATGGGTAATAAAAATAGAAATTTTCAAACAATTTTTCTAGGCGGCCATCTTCGGCCGCCTTCCTAAGCGGCTTAGTTCCTAGGTGGCCTCGCTGGCCTATTGGGTTTTCTTCAAGGGCACAGCGGGCATTTAATTCTGTTCTTGCTCCCTGTTGAAATAAGCGCCCGTCATAATGAAGAGAGAGAACAAGTGGGAAAAATAGCTATGTGATGTAACCGCCTTTTTGTCATTAATGTTCCATAGGCAAATCAATGGGCAGCGTTTAATGATACAGAACCAAAAGGAATCCTACGGCCTATTCCTCAACGGCCCTCCTTAACAATCCTAGGCGGCCTTTCATCCTAGACGAAGGAAGTCCTAAGCGGCCCCCTCCTTAACAATCCTAGGCGGCCTTCATCCTAAGCGGCCACTCCTCACAATAAATCCTAGGCGGCCTTTCCTCTTAAGCGGCCCCTCTTCACAATAAATCCTAGGCGGCCCTTCATTCTAAGTGGCCCCTCCTCATAATATCCTAGGCGGCCCTTCCTCCTAACGGCCCCTCCTCACAATAATCCTAGGCGGCCCTTCATTCTAAGTGGCCCCTCCTCATAATAAATCCTAGGCGGCCCTTCCTCCTAAGCGGCCCTCCTCACAATAAATCCTAGGTGGCCCTTCATCCTAAGCGGCCCCTCCTCATAATAAATCCTAGGCGGCTCTTCATCCTAAGCGGCCCCTCTCACAATAAATCTTAGGCGGCCTTCATCCTAAGCGGCCCCTCCTCACAATAAATCCTAGGCGGCCCTTCATCCTAAGCGGCCCCTCCTCACAATAAATTCTAGGCGGCCCTTCATTCTAAGTGGCCCCTCCTCATAATAAATCCTAGGCGGCCCTTCCTCCTAAGCGGCCCCTCCTCACAATAAAATCCTAGCGGCCCTTCATCCTAAGCGGCCCCTCTTCATAATAAATCCTAGGCGGCCCTTCATCCTAAGCGGCCCCTCTTCACAATAAATCCTAGGCGGCCTTTCCTCTTAAGCGGCCCCTCCTCACAATAAATCCTAGGCGGCCCTTCATTCTAAGTGGCCCCTCCTCATAATAAATCCTAGGCGGCCCTTCCTCCTAAGCGGCCCCTCCTCACAATAAATCCTAGGCGGCCCTTCATTCTAAGTGGCCCCTCCTCACAATAAATTCTAGGCGGCCCTTCATTCTAAGTGGCCCCTCCTCATAATAAATCCTAAGCGGCCTTCCTCACAATAAATCCTAGGCGGCCCTTCATTCTAAGTGGCCCCTCCTCATAATAAATCCTAGGCGGCCCTTCCTCTTAAGCGGCCCCTCCTCACAATAATTCCTAGGCAGCCTCTCTCTCTCTCGATGGCCTCCTTAACGGCATTTATGTGCCGAGACATTTATAGGTCTTATAAAACCCTCGCTCCATTGGAGAGCATTCAATTGAATAAGTATTCAATGTCAAGTCACGAACCATGAGGAGAGAGAGAGAGACGATGGAGGAAGTCATGATCGACCTTTTCTTCAACGACCTTCCTCGATGGCCATTCTGGGCGGCAGTCCTAGGCAGCCTTTCCCTCAACGGCCATCCTAGGCGGCCTTTCTAGGAGATCATCCTTGGCGGCCCTTTCCAAGCGGCCTTTCTAGGTGGTTTCGGTTTCAGACTCCCAATGCCACCGCGATGATGGCTCCCTATCGCATTTATGTGCCAGGGCATTTACGGTCTTATAAAGGCTACATGCATTTATAGCTACCACGTTGACTCCCTTTTTGGCCCATGCATACACGTAAGGGTGCTTCGATAATAACTTCAAGACGTCTTCATCTTTGGCGGTTCCGAAAGCTTCTCCCAGCTAAGCGGCCCCTATTTCCTACCACGAGCATCCTAGCGGCCTCATGCATGCATAGGTCCGAACAATCCCAGGCGGCCACAATGATCCCAAGAGGCCCTTGGCGGCTCCCGAGCAGTCCTAGGCGGCCCCGACCTCAGTCGATAACGGCCCCGCCGGACCTAAGCCCCCAGCGGCCCTTTCTTAGTGGCTTTCAGCTCGGACACGCATGGGCCCTACAGTGACTATTCATCACGTCATCTTCTGGATTAATAAATTATGGTCATTTACTTTAATGAGATAATTAAGTGGTCATCTGTCTCTGACGAGATGGTGCCTAAAGCTTTGACATTCCACTAAGAGGTAAGCTTTATCGAAAGTTATCATTCATCATAAAAGTCTTGACAAGTGGCGGCATTTGGGCCTCACAGATGTCAGCCCTGACATTTTACCCATCAAAAGTACTCAGTCATCATGACACTTCAGTCCTCAGACTAAATGAGCCCCAAAAGTCATGGTCCATCATGAGGCCCCACGTGACTCACTCCCACTAGATGACAAAGATTCAAACTTCTCAAGCAAGCTACACAGAGGATATGGTGAATAAAGAAGGTAAGAGGTAACTGAAAAAGGGACTGAACACACATTCGGGGGGATCTCTCTTTCTCTTTTGAGCTTTCTCAAGCTCACGGCTGTTGCCCGAAGCACTAACCTGAGCGTCGGAGGGTCCCCGCCGGAATACCCGGCCATGGGACTTCTTGCAGGCTTTGAAGACAAAGGAATGGCTCCGATATCTGTGGGGGAACGGTCGACGCTCAAGGAGGCCGACTCAAAGTGATCGAGCATCAACAGATTGGCGCGCCAGGTAGGGGGGCACGCACTACAGGAAAGAAAGCTCTATCTTCCTGAGCTATAGCCTTTGTCCCCTTTAAGATAGCCATGGTGGCGATGCGCATACTGAAGGTCCTCACCAATCATGCTGGGGGGCATTCACATCACACTGAGCAGCAGAGGACCACTCTCTCTGCTCCTCCTTCACCACCAGCCTCAGCTGCTCTAATTAACCAACTGGCCATCCTCAATCAACAAGTTCAAGCCTTGAATGCAGTAGTTCATAAGCCGCAGAAGCAATGCTCGGTGGCCATTCAGCAGCAGCCCAAGCTTCTCACATCGCTCGTGATAGCTGCACCAGTTAGTCAGAGATTCACCTACGGAAAATCTCCTCATAGAGAAGCTTATCGCCATCAAGCTTCACCTAAGCACCGCCACTACGAAGCTTTCAAGAGACTACGGTCTCCTTTCTTCTTCTCATCTCCTGGGTCATCTTGAGAGGACCTTAATCATGGATGAAGATGCATCTAGATGAACAACACTGGCGGCTGGAAGAGCTTAGTCAAAGGCTCAACAATCAGTCGGGGGTAGATTGCAACATGGTCAAAAGAATAATTTTCAAAAAGGGGCGAACTTGGGACATTATCCATACCCCGTCACTCCAAGCATTTGTGGGCATTTTAATTTCTGGTGGTAATAGGCCAAGAGGTGTTGATGCAATTAATGCAAGGTGAAAGATGAAGATAAAGGCTTCGACTACGGACTCTACCAAAACCCTCTCTGTTCCCCTCTCTTCTTGTCTATTGCACCCAAGAGCCAAACCGAGCCTGAGCCCTCTTGCAAATTCGGTTCCAGCTGCTCTCAGACTTCAGCACTGAGGGTGACCAATTCCTTCAAAGGAAAAACACTACAAGGGCGAAAAGCTATGAAAGAGGAGTCAGGACGTAAGCCTCTGGATCGAAAGCGGGATGAGCTCAAATCATGTGTACGTAGACACAAGCTTGTGGAGGAGGTGGGAGAGCTTGCAAAGGATTTCCCTTACATGCATAACGTCGAAGAAATTTTGAAGGCTTCTGAGGATTGTTCCCAGTTACTTGGGGAGGGAAACCAGATCTCGGAAAAAGGTCTTTGCAACTTCTCCACCACCTCAAAAAACCAAGAATCTGAAACCAAAAGTCGCTAGATTCCAATACTGTGACTGCGATAGAAGAAACTAATAGGGAGAGTATCCAAAAAAAAAAAAAAGGGAAAAAAAAAAAAAACCCTATATATTAAATGATGCTGGTGGACATCTAACGAGGGAAGAGTTAGCATCCTCAGCAATGGACAAGTGATGATGCCCAAGCGAGGACAGACCACTAGCGGGCTGAAGTACCCAGGTCAGCAGCAGGGGATCAATTTCTCCAAAAGAAAAGCTCCCAAGCCCTTAATCGACACCAAACACAATGCAAAGGCAAAAAGCCTTGAAAGCTAAGTATGCCACACTCTGAGAACAAAGTTTCTTTTCATATAATCTAGCAGATTTCTTTTTATTTGACTTTCTAACCCCTCAACGCCCCAAGGGACACAGACACCCCGGACCGGCGCAAGAAACCTCCGGAGGTTCAAGCCCTGTGTCCTAAGTGGCCCTGAGCTAAACCCCTGTGGCAATGCTGTACAAAAAAAAAATAAAGAAGAAGTTTTTTTATTCAATTTCTTTAAAAACCACTCGGGCCAGCCAAGCGACCACCGAGGTAGTTTTCGGTAGCCCCGCGATCATAAGGACACCCCCGGATCGGTGTGAGAAACCTCCAAGGAGGTTCAAGTCCTATGGTCTCGACGGCTCCGAGTCAAACTCCCGGACCGGCTGAGCGACCCCCGAAATATTTTCAAAATGACTTTAGTGGTCCCGAGATCATGGACACCCCGGGCCGGTCAAGAAACCCCCGAGGCGGTTTTATTTTCACCCCATCAATAAAGGTCACCCTTCGGGGTTCAAAAGGAACCTGAGCCTGGTCCAAGCACCCTCAGGTCACCCTCCGGGGTTAAAGGCTCCCGAGCATGGTCCCATCACAGCGACTCTCGGGTCACCCTTCGGGGTTCAAAAGGAACCTGAGCCTGGTCCAAGCACCCTCAGGTCACCCTCCGGGGTTAAAGGCTCCCGAGCATGGTCTCATCACAGCGACTCTCGGGTCACCCTTCGGGGTTCAAAAGGAACCTAAGCCTGGTCCAAGCACCCTCAGGTCACCCTCCGGGGTTAAAGGCTCCCGAGCATGGTCCCATCACAGCGACTCTCAGGTCACCCTTCGGGGTTCAAAAGGCCCTCAACAGTTTTATTGCAGCCTTGTTGGCTCTATCTCTCATCCTCAGCGACATCAGTGTAGCTCCATCAGCTCTATGTAAGGCCCCTAACCGGCCCTCGAGCTGGTCCTAGGCGGCCACAAGTATGTTAGGCCCCTAGCTGGCCCTCGGGCTGGACCTAGGCGGCCACAAGTATGTAAGGCCCCTGGCCGGCCCTCGAGCTGGTCCTAGGCGGCCACAGTTATGTTAGGCCCCTAGCTAGCCCTCGGGCTAGTCCTAGGCGGCCACAAGTATGTTAGGCCCCTAGCTGGCCCTCGGGCTGGTCCTAGGCGGCCACAATGTAAGGCCCCTGGCCGGCCCTCGGGCTGGTCCTAGCGGCCACAGTATGTTAGGCCCCTAACCGGCCCTCGAGCTGGTCCTAGGCGGCCACAAGTATGTTAGGCCCCTAGCTGGCCCTCGGGCTGGACCTAGGCGGCCACAAGTATGTAAGGCCCCTGGCCGGCCCTCGAGCTGGTCCTAGGCGGCCACAGTTATGTTAGGCCCCTAGCTAGCCCTCGGGCTGGTCCTAGGCGGCCACAAGTATGTTAGGCCCCTAGCTGGCCCTCGGGCTGGTCCTAGGCGGCCACAAGTATGTAAGGCCCCTGGCCGGCCCTCGGGCTGGTCCTAGGCGGCCACAGTTATGTTAGGCCCCTAGCTGGCCCTTGGGCTGGTCCTAGGCGGCCACAAGTATGTAAGGCCCCTGGCCGGCCCTCGAGCCGGTCCTAGGCGGCCAAAGGTATGTTAGGCCCCAACCGGCCCTCGAGCCGGTCCTAGGCGGCCACAAGTATGTTAGGCCCCTAGCTGGCCCTCGGGCTGGACCTAGGCGGCCACAAGTATGTAAGGCCCCTGGCCGGCCCTCGAGCTGGTCCTAGGCGGCCACAGTTATGTTAGGCCCCTAGCTGGCCCTCGGGCTGGTCCTAGGCGGCCACAAGTATGTAAGGCCCCTGGCCGGCCCTCGGGCTGGTCCTAGGCGGCCACAGTTATGTTAGGCCCCTAGCTGGCCCTCGGGCTGGTCCTAGGCGGCCACAAGTATGTAAGGCCCCTGGCCGGCCCTCGAGCCGGTCCTAGGCGGCCAAAGGTATGTTAGGCCCCAACCGGCCCTCGAGCCGGTCCTAGGCGGCCAAGTATGTTAGGCCCCTAGCTGGCCCTCGGGCTGGTCCTAGGCGGCCACAGTTATGTTAGGCCCCTAGCCGGCCCTCGAGCTGGTCCTAGGCGGCCACAGCTATGTCAGGCCCCCAACCGGCCCTCGGGCTGGTCCTGGGTGGCCACAGTTTTGTCAGGCCCCCAACCGGCCCTCGGGCTGGTCCTGGGCGGCCACAGTTATGTTAGTCCCCAGCCGCCCCTTGGGCTGGCTTCGAATGGCCTCAACATATAACCCAAAAAGGGCATGGACGCCCTGGGCCAGCATAAGAAATTCTCGAAGGTTTAAACTTGGATTCTAGGCGGTCCCGAGCCAAGGCCAGAGGCCAGCTTGGCACCTAATGCTTTTGGAATCAGCACCAACTCTATCTATCAACCTCAACGGCTCTATCACAGCCTTGGTGGCTCTATCCCTCTGTCCCAGCGGCATCATTACGACCTTAGCGGAATTATTATAGCCTTAGCGGCTCTACCGCTCTGCCTCATCGGCTCTATCGACCTCAACGGTTTTATTGCAGCCTCGTTGGCTCTATCTCTCAGCCTGCGTTAGTGCAGCTCCATTAGCTCTATTTTTGCCTTGCCAACAAGTTGACGAGCGTCTCCCCCCAAAAAATTGGGCGTGCACTGCTTTAAGTGGCGGGCACAGGGTAATAAACCTACCCCCAATATTACTTAAAAATGTTTTACACTCCTTCAGCTTGGTTAGTGCAGGACCTACAAGCTCAAGGAGTGTAGGGGGCATCTGATATGACCAGTTAACAGGCCCATGGGTAATAAAAATAGAAATTTTTAAACAATTTTTCTAGGCGGCCATCTTCGGCCGCCTTCCTAAACGGCTTAGTTCCTAGATGGCCTCGCTGGCCTATTGGGTTTTTCTTCAAGGGTGCAGCGGGCATTTAATTCTGTTCACAGCTTTGCTCCCTGTTGAAATAAGCGCCCGTCATAATGAAGAGAGAGAACAAGTGTGAAAAATAGCTATGTGATGTGACCACCTTTTTGTCATGTCCCATAGGCAAATCAATGGGCAGCGTTTAATGATACAGAACCAAAAGGAAATCCTACGGCCTATTCCTCAACGGCCCTCCTTAACAATCCTAGGCGGCCTTTCATCCTAGGCGGAGGAAGTCCTAAGCGGCCCCCTCCTTAACAATCTTAGGTGGCCTTCATCCTAAGCGGCCCCTCCTCACAATAAATCCTAGGCGGCCTTTCCTCCTAAGCGGCCCCTCTTCACAATAAATCGTAGGCGGCCCTTCATTCTAAGTGGCCCCTCCTCATAGTAAATCCTAGGCGGCCCTTCCTCTAAACGGCCCCTCCTCACAATAAATCCTAGGCGGCCCTTCATTCTAAGTGGCCCCTCCTCATAATAAATCCTAGGCGGCCCTTCCTCCTAAGCGGCCCTCCTCACAATAAATCCTAGGCGGCCCTTCATCCTAAGCGGCCCCTCCTCAAAATAAATCCTAGGCGGCCCTTCATCCTAAGCGGCCCCTCTTCACAATAAATCTTAGGCGGCCTTCATCCTAAGCGGCCCCTCCTCACAATAAATCCTAGGCGGCCCTTCATTCTAAGTGGCCCCTCCTCATAATAAATCCTAGGCGGCCCTTCCTCCTAAGCGGCCCCTCCTCACAATAAATCCTAGGCGGCCCTTCATCCTAAGCGGCCCCTCCTCATAATAAATCCTAGGCGGCCCTTCCTCCTAAGCGGCCCCTCCTTACAATAAATCCTAGGCGGCCCTTCATCCTAAGCGGCCCCTCTTCATAATAAATCCTAGGCGGCCCTTCCTCCTAAGCGGCCCCTCTTCACAATAAATCCTAGGCGGCCTTTCCTCTTAAGCGGCCCCTCCTCACAATAAATCCTAGGCGGCCCTTCATTCTAAGTGGCCCCTCCTCATAATAAATCCTAGGCGGCCCTTCCTCCTAAGCGGCCCCTCCTCACAATAAATCCTAGGCGGCCCTTCATTCTAAGTGGCCCCTCCTCATAATAAATTCTAGGCGGCCCTTCATTCTAAGTGGCCCCTCCTCATAATAAATCCTAAGCGGCCCTTCCTCCTAAGCGGCCCTCTTCACAATAATTTCTAGGCAGCCTCTCTCTCTCGATGGCCTCCTTAACGGCATTTATGTGCCGAGACATTTATAGGTCTTATAAAACCCTCGCTCCAAGGCATTTATTGGAGAGCATTCAATTGAATAAGAGTATTCAATGTCAAGTCACGAACCACGAGGAGAGAGAGAGAGAGACGATGGAGGAAGTCCTGATCGACCTTTTCTTCAACGACCTTCCTCGATGGCCATTCTGGGCGACAGTCCTAGGCAGCCTTTCCCTCAACGGCCATCCTAGGCGGCCTTTCTAGGAGATCATCCTTGGCGGCCCTTTCCAAGCGGCCTTTCTAGGTGGTTTCGGTTTCAGACTCCCAATGCCACCGCGATGATGGCTCCCTATCGCATTTATGTGTCAGGGCATTTATGGTCTTATAAAGGCTACATGCATTTATAGCTACCACGTTGACTCCCTTTTTGGCCCATGCATACACGTAAGGGTGCTTCAATAATAACTTCAAGTCGTCTTCATCTTTGGCGGTCCCGAAAGCTTCTCCCAGCTAAGCGGCCCCTATTTCCTACCACGAGCATCCTAGCTGGCCTCATGCATGCATAGGTCCGAACAATCTCAGGCGGCCACAATGATCCCAAGAGGCCCTTGGCGGCTCCCGAGCAGTCCTAGGCGGCCCCGACCTCAGTCGATAACGGCCCCGCCGGACCTAAGCCCCCAGCGGCCCTTCCTTAGTGGCTTTCAGCTCGGACACGCGTGGGCCCTACAGTGACTATTCATCACGTCATCTTCTGGATTAATAAATTATGGCCATTTACTTTAATGAGATAATTAAGTGGTCATCTGTCTTTGACGAGATGGCGCCTAAAGCTCTGACATTCCACTAAGAGGTAAGCTTTATCGAAAGTTATCATTCATCATAAAAGTCTTGACAAGTGGCGGCATTTGGGCCTCACAGATGTCAGCCCTGACATTTCACCCATCAAAAGTACTCAGTCATCATGACACTTCAGCCACTCAGACTAAATGAGCCCCAAAAGTCATGGTCCATCATGAGGCCCCCACGTGACTCACTCCCACTAGATGACAAAGATTCAAACTTCTCAAGCAAGCTACACAGAGGATAATGGTGAATAAAGAAGGTAAGAGGTAACTGAAAAAAGGGACTGAACACACTCATTCAGGGGGGATCTCTCTTTCTCTTTTGAGCTTTCTCAAGCTCACGGCTGTTGCCCGGAGCACTAACCTGAGCGTCGGAGGGTCCCTGCTGGAATACCCGGCCGTGGGACTTCTTGCAGGCTTTGAAGACAAAGGAAGGGCTCCGATATCTCTGTGGGGGAACGGTCGACGCTCAAGGAGGCCGACTCAAAGTGATCGGGCATCAACAGACTCGATGCGATCGTCGTAGCGGATTGTGATTGCCACGAGTTGCGTAGGATTGCCCTCGACGTCCTTAGGCTCCGGTGGTTTGTGATTCACCCCATAGCCCAACCTTAACAAGTCCGCTCTGTATCCGGCAACCATTCGCATTGCATGAGCCTTCATTAGTGCATCCATTATTTAAAAAAAAAAAAATTAACACAGGCCCACGCATACGCAAGAAAGTACTTTTCTTCTACCAAGATCTAAAAAGGGAACCCCCTCCTCCAAGGGTGGTCAAACTCAACTTTGACGGAAGTGTCCATGGTAGAGCTGCTGGATCTGGCTTTGTTATCCGCGGTACTCATGGTGGTTTATTGGCAGCTGGAGGATTTGGCTCTCTAGACTCCTCTGTCCCCATGTCTGAGCTTCATGCGGCCTGGTTGGGTATTTCATTTGCTGTTCGTACTCTTCACGTTCAGAGGCTCTTCATCGAGGGTGATTCCATAACGGTCATCTCTTGGCTGAAGAAGGTGATTTGCCCTTCTGGTCATACCAATCCGATCCTTAGGGATATTTGGTCTATGCTACAGGATGTGGATAGTGTCCAGATCCGCCATATCTTTCGGAAGGCCAATGCGGCGGCGGACTGGGTTGCATCCTTTGTGGCCCAGCATGCTGGGTCGTAGACGTGGAGTGTTGGCGATCCCTGCCCTATTCCTTTGAAGCAAATTTTGTACTTGGATCTTTCTGGACTGACTCGCACTAGATAAGTATGATCGCCCGCTTGTACCAAAAAAAAAAAAAAAAAAAAAAAAACGAGGTGCACAACTTAATCAACTTTATCTTTCCTTGCGTGTGTAAAAAGCAATACATATAACGCGCCAACCATATACACCTAGGATTTGAGAAAATCCATACGACGCTAGATTCTTACCGGTATTTGTCTAAACTAAACTACAGCTTTGAACCTCTTCAAAGTTGTCAACTTGGATGAGATTTAAAGAAAGTAATTTGACCAGATGCACCATGTCAACCATCGCTTGTTGGCTGACAACCAACTTATGTTCTCATAAAAATAAATATATAACGATTCTGAGAAAGTACCATGGGAATGCCATCTTTCAAGTTTGATTCAAAATCTTTCCCTCCCTAGGGCATGTGGCGAACGGAAGGTTGCCATTTTTACGTTGACTTGTTGAGGATTATTTTATTATTCAATTAAAACAAAAAAAAGCATAACTATAAAAAAAAACATATAATTATATATATATATATATATATATATATATATATATATATATATATATATATATATATATATATTATTATTTATTTATTGAGGGTTGCCAACTTTTTTATTATTTTTTAAAAAGCATAACCAATTTAAAAGAAGGTGAAAGAGTGTAGCTGCAAAGCAAAGGTAAGAAATAAACTCTAAATACATAACTCCCATATTAATTAGGAAACCTCTTTCTGAACATTTCATGATACTACAAAAGATTTGCTGCAGGTTGTGTGCCATTCCTGCACAATCGATTTGTACTTCAAAAGGCAAACTAATTTGAATCAAATTTACTTGAGGAGCAACAAGTCTCACATTTGGAAATGCACTTCCCAGAACGTACAACTAAAAGACCACCATTATAATTATGCAGATAAAGTTATTGGACATAAAGATGTTGCTATGGATGTGTGTATTTTTTTTATTTTTTTTTGGGTACAAACGGGCGATCACACTAGTCTAGCGCGAGTCAGCCCAGATAGATCAGAGTACAAAATTTACTGCAAAGGAGCAGGACAGGGGTCACCCGGCGTCAAAATCCATGGACCAAAAAGCAGAGCCACTGAAGCAGCAATCCAGTCCGCC
Source organism: Calamus simplicifolius (assembly GCA_900491605.1). NCBI lineage: Eukaryota > Viridiplantae > Streptophyta > Magnoliopsida > Arecales > Arecaceae > Calamus > Calamus simplicifolius. The sequence continues at coordinate 412,503 of UESW01001501.1, forward strand.
GCCGAGTTGGCTTCGCGATATATATGACGGGTCTGGACGCAATCAATCTACCGCAGAATAGCCCAAATGTCCAACAAAATCGGATTAGAAAGAGCAGGAGGGCAATTCTGCATCTGAATCCAAGCAATGACCGACATGGAGTCGCCCTCAATACAAATCCTCTGAGCATGAAGAACCCGAGCAGCATAAGAAATACCCGCCCAAGCCGCGCGAAGTTCGAACATGGGGACAGAGGAGTCGAGAGAACCAAAACCTCCCGCCGCCAAAAGGTCACCATGAGGACCTCGGATAATGAACGCTGACCCAACAATTCTTCCACGGACACTCCCGTCAAAATTGACTTTGACAAACCCTGGAGGGGGGGCTCCCAAGAGATAAGAACCGTATGCCGGTTCGCTGCCGAAGCAGCAGGGGATCCCCAGTGGCCAGAGATATCAAACCCAATACGAGCACAGTTCGCCGCCAGTAATCTGATCTTCCTAGTAATCTTATGAAGAGAGATAGTATCATTAGAGAAAATAAATTGGTTCCTAGTTAGCCAAATCTGATAAGCAGTGACCGCCCAGAGACCTTTCTTATGCTGAGGGCACCTCCAAAGGTCCAGAAGGAAAGAAGAGTACAGGAGCCCGAGTCATTCTGTCTGAACGGATAACCCATCATAAGCCAGACCCGTCTAGCTCTGGGGCAGATGAAGATAGCATGATCTATAGATTCCTCCTCTAAACTGCATAACGGGTAGATCGACTGAATAGGGAGACCCCTCCGAGATAGGAGAGCACAGGTAGGAAGAGAGCCCCACAGAAGTTTCCAGATAAATAACTGAACTCTGGGGATAGTAGGAAGCTTCCAAATCCACGCAGCATCCTCCAAGCACTGAGGCTGAGGTCTGAACATCATCATCAGATCCCTAGTCGGAGCCTTAGAGAGACAGGAACTCTTCCAGAGTCTAACATCAGAAGATCGACCTGGAAGAAGAGGCATCGATAAAATCCGCCGGGCAAGCTCCGCACCAACAATCTGGTCACCGAGGGGATATGCCAAGCTGGAGGGTCAGAGGAGATCAAGTCCTTGACCCTTAGACTGGAAGGGGTCTCAATACTAATAAAGGAGGGCCACCGAGAGAGAGAAGCTCTGAAATCCAAGTATCCTGAATAACACTGACCGAAGAACCATCACCGATCATCCAAGAGAGATTGTCCAAGATAGCCTGACCATAGAGACAGATCTCCTTCCAATAGGAGGAGCTTCCCCGTGGTGGAGAAATATGCATGGCAGATGACCATTCTCCATACCTAATGCACATCAGAGAGCTCCATAGACAATGTGGCTCAAGAAGAAATCTCAAAGCATGTCTGGCAATAAGGGCTTTTCTTCTAACAATCAAAGACTGGATACCGAGACCACCCTCAGCGATAAGCATACAAACCAAATCCCAGGATAAGAGGTGAATCCCATGACCATCCTGCACAGAAGCCCATAGGAAATCACGAAAGCATCTCTCGATCCTTCTCAGGCAAGTAATTGGAATGGCTGCATTCGACAGGATATGCAGGGGAGAGAGGAAAGAACTGATCGAATAATGATAACCCTAGCCATCATCGAAAGACCAGTCACCTGCCATCCCTCAATGCGCTGGCGCACCCGCCTCTCAATCTCGGAGAAATCAGAGCAGCGGGGGCTTCGCCCCGTTATAGGGATCCCCAAATAAATAAATCTATCAGTCTGAGTGGTGATACCCGACAATCTGATGATGGCTTCTCTGGTGGATCTAGAGGTCTTCGGGCTAAAACAAATAGAAGACTTCAGAAAATTGACCTTCTGACCAGAAGCCTGGCAGTAGCTCTAAATAGAATGAAAAGAAGCCGCATTCTCAATAGAAGCATGGCCAAGGAGGATACAGTCATCAGCAAAGAGGAGGTGGGAGACAAAAGGGCCCTCAGGACTAGCCATAACTGGGGCAATCCGCCTGTCCTGCTGAGCCTGGCGTAAAGCACGAGAAGATCATCTGCAGTCAGGATGAACAGCAAAGGAGATAAGAGGCAACCCTGACGGAGACCAACACTAGAGTGGAAAAATCAGTCGGGTTTCCATTGACAATTAGAGAAAAAGAGGGCTTATGGATGCAAGCCATAATCCATTATATAAATAATTCATCAAACCCAAACTCCAGAAGAGAGCGGTACAAAAAAGCCCAGCTCAATCTATTGCTATGAATGTGTTAAAAGAGAGTATAGAAATGAGATTGTTAGAAGAAATTAAAGCAATATATGAGATTGCTCAATAAGAGGCTTGAAAGCAGGTCAAATGCAACACCTGATGCAACAACATTGTGCCGACCATTACTCAGGGCAAGTTTAAAGGGTCTTACCATTGTGCCGACAGGATGCAAGATAATGGGATGAAATTTGTACGTTTCTTTCCTTTGTTTGGTTAGACGATCGAATGAAGGAAACGGCTATTTATAGACCCAAAAACATGCTTGCTTGGCAAGAACATGCCATGCCATAGATGCTCTATTGTTACATGCATGGGTCATAAAAGAAATTGACAATATGAATTGATCATGTCATCATAGACCACCAAATAATTATATGATGTCGTGAAATTTTGGTTGCAACTGTTCACAATATACATTAATGGGCCACGTGAGACACATTGTTCTGATTTATTTTTTAAAAAAAGAAAATCCATCAATTTATTTTCTTGTATGCCGAATTGAATCGTAGCTCACTACAAGGCACAATAATCTTTAAAGTGGATACGTTTAGTGACCATTTTAGGATCGTCCTAATTATTTTGGATCATTGGTGATTCTAATTTTAAGATGATCTAATTCTCAGTGATGAAAGATCATCATATTTCATGTACTATATTATAGTGATTAAGGATCATCGGAATACCATCATATTTGGTATGGCATAACAATTCAAGATTATACATTATAAATACTATAAAATTAATTATATTATAATTATATTATTACTATAACATTATAATATATTAAATTAGAATATATAATATAATATATTAATATTATTATATACATAATATCATATACTATAATATAATTTACTAATATTATAAGGAACAACGGCTATTTATAGGCTCATAAACATGCTTCCTTGACGAGAACAACCCATGCCACAAAAACTCTATTATTACGTGGGCTCATAAAAGAAATTGATAGAAATTGATAATATTAATTGATCATTGACAAGGTGGAAAGCGATGCGAGTTGCCTTTTTTGTGCCCCAAGATGAGAGGAACCAAGGAAACATCAGCTTCAACGATAGAGACATGATTTATCATCATAGACCACCAAATTAGAAATTATATATGATTATCAAATTTTGATTGTAACGGTTCATGTTGATGGGCCACCAGAGAAATTTTTTTTTTAAAAAAAAATCATTAATTTGTTTTCTTATATGCCAAATTGAATTATAGCTCACTACAAACACTACAAAAAAATACTGAAATAGTGAATCAAATTTAGCGACGCATCTTTATGTCGCTAAATTGCGATAAAATTGCAATGCCTTAGTGATAACAAAAAAATAGTGACGCATTTAGCAACCCAAGAAACATGAGTCGCTATTTAGCAACGCAATAGCAACGCATAGCTCAAAAAATTAAAAAATATTAAATTTTAATTTAGTGACGCAAATAGTGCATCGCTATTTTAAGAAAAATTAATATTTATAAATAAAATCATGAAATAAAAATATTGTGATGCATTTCATTATGTTGCAATGTTTTTAAAAAAAATTATGTTAAGCGATGCAATAAACTAGAAAATTAAAAATAATATTTTTTAATTTCACGACGCAAGTATTGCGACATAATTTTTTTAAAAAATAAAACATTGCGACGCAACTAGTTGCGTCGCAATTATTTTAAGAAAATTAATTTTTATAAAATATAATTATGGAATAAAAATATTACGACGCAACTTAGTGCGTCACCATTTTTTAAAAAAAATTAATTATGTTAAATAGCAACACATTAGCGATGCATTAGCGACGCAATAAACCAGAAAATAAAAAATTAATTTTTAATTTAGCGACGCAAATAATGCGTCGCAATTTTTTAAAAAATTAAATTTTATAAAATATAATTAAAAGATAAAAAAATAAAAATAAAACATTACGACGCAATGAAATGTGTCGTAATTGTTTTAAAAAGTTAATTTTGTTAAATGTGTCGGATCGATAATCAGAACGGTCCAAGATCGATCATCGCCGATCGGGATCATGGCTTGGATCGATCGCAACCGTCGGATCGTCGCCGATCGGATTGATCACAATGGTTCGAGATCGATCGTCGCCGATCGGAATCATGGCTTGGATCGATCGCAACCGTCGGATCGTCGCTGATCGGATTGATCACAACGGTCCGAGATCGATCGTTGCCGATCGGGATCATGGCTTGGATCGATCGCAACCGTCGGATCGTCGCCGATCGGATTGATCGCAACGATCCCAGATCGATCGTCGCCGATCGGGATCATGGCTTGGATTGATCGCAGCCGTTGGATCATCGCCGATTGGATTGATCGCAATGGTCCGAGATCGATCGTCGCTGATCAGGATCATGGCTTGGATCGATCGCAACCATCGGATCGTCGCTGATCGGATTGATCGCAATGGTCCGAGATCGATCGTCGTCGATCGAGATCATGGCTTGGATCGATCGTAACCGTCGGATCGTCGCCGATCGGATTGATCGCAATGGTTCGAGATCGATCGTCACCGATCCAAGCCATGGCTTGGATCGATCGCAACCGTCGGATCGTCACCGATCGAATTGATCGCAACGGTCCGAGATCACAATAAATCATAAAATTAAAAAAAATTAATTTTTAATTTAGCGATGCAAGTATTGCGTCACAAGTTTTTAAAAAAATAAATATTATAAAAAATTAAAAATAAAACATTGCAACGCAACTTGGTGCATCGTAATTATTATCAAAAAATTTAATTTTTATAAAATATAATTATCAAATAAAAATATTGCAATGCAAATCAGTGCGTCGCAATTTTTTTTAAAAAATAAATTATATTAAATAGCGACGCAATAAATTAAAAAATTAAAAAAATTTAATTTTTAATTTAGCAACGCAAGTATTGCGTCGCAATTTTTTTTTAAAAAATGAATGTTATAAAAAAATTAAAAATAAAACATTGCGATGCAACCAGGTGCATCGCAATTATTTTCAGAAAAATTAATTTTTGCAAAATATAATTATCAAATAAAAATATTACGAAGCAAATCAGTGCATCACAATTTTTTTAAAAATAAATTATATTAAATAGCGACGTATTAGCGATGCAATAAATCAGAAAATAAAAAAAATTAATTTTTAAAATTGCGACGCAAGTATTGCGTCACAATTTTTTCTAAAAAAATAAATGTTATAAAAAAATTAAAAATAAAACATGTGACGCAACCAGGTGCGTCACAATTATTTTCAGAAAAATTATTTTTTATAAAATATAATTATTAAATAAAAATATTACGACGCAAATCAGTGCGTCACAATTTTTTAAAAAAAATTAATTATGTTAAATAGCAACGCATTAGCGACGCAATAAACCAGAAAATTTAAAAAAATATGAAGAGTCATGACTGTCATATTTTCATGCAATGGTTATTGCCCATAGCTTTTCGTGAGTTGCTTCCGCAACATGTGTGGAAGGCATTGAAAGAGCTCAGCTTGTTCTTTAAGGAGTTATATGCCGTAGTCATTACTTTTGCATTCATGGAAAGGCTTAAAGAGGAAATTTCAATTATTTATGCAAGCTGGAGCGAATATTTCCTCCAAGTTTTTTTTTGACTCAATGGACATTTACCGGTTCACTTGCCATACGAAGCACGTATAGCTGGTCCCGTGCAGTATCGCTGGATGTATCCTTTCGAGAGGTAAACACCCAAATCAGTAATACATATTGACATTTCAAATATTATTTTATTTATGCAAGGAAGTTTGTTTATTTATATTTTCAATTTTACATATAGGTATCTTAAGAAGTTAAAAAATAATGTGCGGAATAAGGCAAGGGTTGAAGGTTCTATATGCAATGCACACTTGGTTGAAGAAGTTTCAGCTTTTGCCTCGCATTACTTTGAGGGTCACGTTCATATGAGGACCAGCAATCTTGGTCGTAACGATGACATATGTGTGGACAAAGGAGAACCTACTGACGGTAGAATGTCAATATTTAAAAGTATCGGCCGTTCATTTGAGGGCAAAAGTCAAGACAAGCGATGTGGAGTATAATGCAGCACATTTTTACATCCTAATGAACTGTAGAGAAGTTGACCCATACATTGAGTAAGTATATGTACACTTCATTAATTGCAAACTTCTACTTTAAATTGTAAAATACCATACTATTTAATTGCTAATAGAAGTTTTAATTGTTATAATCCCTTAAGGATGTATTGTGATAGACAACAAAAGATAGATCCCCGCAGAAGTTAGAAACGGAGTTCGCTTATTGATTTTATGAATTTGAGTACTATCACTCAATCAATTACAATAATGGCTTTTATTTTTCGAATTGATTATGAATAGCTTACTAATTTATAGGTAAATGGTCCATGGTTCATAACCGACAATATTTTCATTAAATGTCTAGCGTAGTGGCCATTGGAGACCGTAACTACCTATACTGGCTATTTTGTTAATGGATACAAATTTCAAATTGAACAACTAGCATCTTCAAGAGGGACGCAAAATTGGGGCGTATGTGTTAAAGAGAAAGTGATGGAGCAAATATGCAGGATTATTACGGAAAGTTAGTAGAGGTGGTCGAAGTTGAATATCTCGATTGGCCTATGAAACGAACTGTATTATTTTTGTGATTGGTTTGATCCGACAATTCCTGTCGGTAAAAGGGTTCATAACGACTACAATCTAGTTGAAGTAAACCATCGACAAGATTGCAGAAATATGAACCATTCATTCTTGCATCCCAAGCTCAGCAAGTGTTTTACTGCGGATATCCAAGTTTGCGCAATGACAAGCGAGATTGGTGGGCTGTTTCTAAAATCGTTCCACATTCAACAATCATATTAGATGAGAGTTCATCAAGTCAATCAACTGAGTGCCCTACATTTCAAGAGGATGAGATGGAAATGCATGCAATTGAGGATGATACAAGGGCTCCTAAAACATCACTTAGAGATCAAATGGTGATGCCCAAGAAATTGAGGATGCAAATGTTCGGTTTTCCTTCCGATGATAATGAAACTGAATCACAGTCCGATACGACATGGATGTTGAACCAACATTTCACGAAACAAATGACACTGATTAAAGATATAGGTTCATTCAATTTCAATTTATTTTTATAAGTGTTAAATTTTTATATGTTTATTAATTATCTGTAATTATATTGCATTGCATTAATCTTTAGTATTTACAGTATGACGGACCGAGGTAGATCTACCCTTGACGGACATAGCCATGCTGCGTCACATCCCACTACCAGCCCTGACGCACGACTTCCACCTCTCCAGCATCGACGCTCATCCTGTATTTCCTCTACCCGATCGGCACAGACCTATGAGAGTTCTTCTTTGGTCGATCGCACGTACTTCGATTGGATGCCGATGGGCTGTAAGTATATACTAATTGTAACTATATGTTTATGTTTTTAAGTTAATTACTTATTTTAATTAGTTTTTTTAACAGCTTTATTGAGCAGCATATGTATCGAGCCGGATCAGCTCTATATTTCAGAGCCGTGCTGATCCCAGTGGCTACGATTGGCACCATGTATCTGCGGCCACGAGGGAGTTTTATTTTTCAGAGTTTTAGGTAAACTTTTTAAATACATTTTATAACTGATATAAAATTTTCTAATCTTAATATATTCTGAAACTAACTGTTTATTTCAATGCAGAAAAAGTTTACGTGGGACCCTACCATCCATGATGCCATTAGGGCAGCATGGAATGCTCTTGCGGCACGCCGATACTCCGACATGCTTTATCGTTGGAGGAGTTCGGGTGACCATCCAGGGCATGTGCTGGAAGGTATTTGGGCCAGTTGGCAGTAGGCATGGCAGTCCGAGGCATGGATGAGGAGGTCCGCATCAACCAGTACAAACCACCGACCTGAGAAGGGCAGTCATGGCACGGGCCTCTCCTGTCACACTGCAGGTTCCATTTCTATTCAGGAGCATAGGCGTCGTATGCTAAGAAAACATAAATAATTTAAATACTAATTTAGTCATTTACAAATACTTGCATTTATATTCTTTCTTCTACTTTTGTAGTTTGAGCAGAAGGGCAGAGATCCTGGTGAGTTTCGTCTATTCATGGTGACACACACCAGGAAGGACGGTTCCTGGATCAAAACACGATCACGAGAGGTGGGGTAAGAAATTAGATTTATATTTTATTTGTTTAATTTCTAATATTTTATTCCGCTTTATATATTGATTCATTTATCATTGATTTTATAACTCAAAGGCACGAGTCGAGGAGCTTCAGTCTCAGGCTTCGCAGTCGACTCCACTGATGGGGGGCCGCCCGTCGAACTCTCACTAGAGGAGAGTCGACGTTTATTTTTGGAGGCTATTGGTGCCCAGCCGTGAGACCGTAGGGTCTATGGTTTGGGCACCAGAGCTTCCAGATATTTTTTCCATCAGGGCTCCAGTTCGCGTGGTTCTAGCGATATTCCTCCCGAGCAGATAGACGACATCCGGAGATCTATCAAGGAGAAAGTTCACCAGGAGGTTCGGGAGGAGCTTACAGAGATGAGAGACTAGATACGTCAGATGCAGGATTTAGTTCGTCTCCTGTCGCAGGGTTCATTCCAGCCTCTGCAGCCTCCACAGCCGCCTGCAGATACATGATGTATTTTTTTTCACTACTTGATGTATTTTTTTTTTTTTCTGTTTTGTATATGAAAATTTTAAATAATTAATAAAATAAATTTTTATCTATTTTTGAAAATTTTGTAATGATTGTTTTGGTCAATTGTATTAGCAATTACATTGTATTAGCAAGTTTATTTTATATTATTTTATTTTTTTAAATAAATAAATTAATTTACTTTAAAACTTAAAAATTAATTTACTTTATTTTTTTAAAAAATAAAGTAATTAATTAGCACCGCTATTTTTCATCGCAATTAATTTTTTAAAAAAAATTAAAAATTATGTTATTTTAATTTTTTTAAAAATAAATAAATTAATTAGCGATGCAATTGCGACAAGATTTTTCGTCACAAATATTTTTAAAAATTTTATTTTTAAAGTAGCGATGCATTTAGGGGCGTCGCAATATTTTTAAAAAATTAAAAATTATTTTATTTTATTTTTTAAAAAATAAATAAATAAATTAGCGACGCTATTTTCTGTCACAATTAATTTAAAAAAAATTAAAATTTATTTTATTTAATTTTTTTAAAAATAAATAAATTAATTAGTGACGCAATTGTAACGAGATTTTCTGTCGTAAATATTTTTAAAAAATTTATTTTTAAAGTTGCGAGGCTGCGTCGCAATATTGCGACGCATTTATGGGCATCGTAATATATTGCGACACATTTACGGCGTCGCAGAGAGTCGATGTTAAGCGACGCAATTACGACAAATTGAAATTGCGATGAACATTTTAGTGATGCCTTGATTGCATCGCTAATGCGTCGCTATAGCTTATTTAGCGACGCATTTGGGCGTGGCTATATTTAATTATTCTTGTAGTGAAAGGCACAATAATCTTTAAGGTGGATACATTTAGCGATCATTTTAGGATTGTTACCAATGATTTTGGATCATTGGTGATCTTATTCTAAGATGATCTAATCCCTAGTGTTTAAAAATAATCATGTTTGATGTACTATATCATAGTGATTAAGGATCATCGATAATTTAATATCATCATATTTGGTATGGCATAAGAATTCAAAATTACTAACCATATAATACTAAAACCATCCATATTATATCTATATTATATTACTATAACATTATAATATATTAAATTATATCATATATTAATATATATTAATATTTTATATTGTTATTATATACATAATATCACATAGTATAATATAATTTAATATATTATATAATAATATAATAATAATATATTATATTTATTATAAGTCCAAACTTGATTTTTTTTAGATTGAATTTGTGATTTTGACTTATTAATAAATTAAATCTTGAAATTCTTAATTAAAATTATTAATAATATAAAAATACTTATATAATTTTATATTTTATTAAAATTAATATATAGATCAACCGAGTTTTATTGAGTCTGAGCATATGAGCCAAACCTGTTTAGCATGTATTTAAATCTTGATTTTTAGGGTTTGATGAAATAATAATAAATTTTTTTCTTCCAAATTTTTTCATCTCTATCTTCTCCCTTCATTTATTACTATTAATTAATTTTCATTTAAATTTTTAAAATTATATAACTTTAAATAAATTTATATAATATTGAACGATTTTAGATAAAATTAATTGAATAAGGAGACCATTTTGATGCGCTATACCGTAGTTATGAATTTGAAGCTCATTGATGTAAGGCAAGATGGCCATCTCGTACGTGTGCAAGCTTCCGTTACAAAGAAGAGAGTCTAAAATACCTGCTTGTGGGGCCACTTATTATCTGGCGTACCAAATTGAAGGGCTTTACTCTTCGAATTGACCTTGTACGTCACGGCTATAGCATAGATATGGGTTGATGTTGATGCTCACCAGCTCATCGGCATCCTCGATCCATTGCAAAATCATTACCTCCAGGCCCGCCAATCGGTCCCGCTGTGGCTCCCGGAACCTGCGAATCGGTTTCAAGACCGTACGATTAAAAAAATGGATGGCCGGTGAAATCGAGTACGCATATATAGAGCAAGTTAAAAGAGTCTTACCATTGTACCGACCACAGGCAAAAAAGAAACACTGGACGCAGGATAATGGGATGGAATTTGTTTCCTTTCCTTTGTTTGGATGGACAATCGAAGGAAGGAACAACGGCTATTTATAATATTATTGCATGGGCTTATAAAAGAAATTGACAGAAATTATTAATATTAATTTATCATTGACAACACGGAAAGCAATGCGACTTGGCTTTTCCGTGCCCCAAGCCATGCATGGACCACCAAATAAATAATTATATATGATTGTCAAATTTGGTTGCAACTGTTCACATTGATGGGCACGTGAGATAGTGTTGTGATTTTTTTTTTTAGAAAATAAAATTCATCAATTTATTTTCTTGTATGCCAAATTGAATTGTAGCTCACTACAAAGGCACAATAATCTTTAAGATACAAAGGCACAATAATCTTTAAGATGAATATGTTTAGCGATCATTTTAGGATCGCCCAATGATTTTTGATCATTGATGATCCTAATTGTCAGATGATCTAATCCCTAGTGATTAAAGATAACCATGTTTGATATACTATATCATCGTGATTAAGGATCACCGATAATTAATATCACCATATTTGGTATGATATGAGAATTCAAGATTACTAACCATATAATACTAAAATTATCCATATTGTATTTATATTATATTACTATGACATTATACTATATTAAATTATATCATATATTATAATATATATTGATATTTTATATGTTATTATATAGATAATATCACATAGTATAATAAATTTAATAATATTATACAATAATATAATATTAATATATATTATAATATCATAATAATATATAATATAATGATGCAATATATTGATTTTATATATTATATTATATAAATTATTGCTATTATAATACATTTACTATTAATAGGAATATTTTGATATATAAATTTTAGTTTAAAATTTTCAAGAGGGGTACTGATTTTGGATCATCACCGCATAGGATCGCCCCAGCTCAATGGAATACCGTGATACCATCTTATGAATAAGTGAGAATCCTAGATGAATCATCCTGTAGTAAATGCTATTTTAAGGTTGCGTTTGGATGAGGCATTATAAAAATTTATGATATTTTAAAACACAGTATTTTAAAATATAACATTTCAGAATTTTAAAATTTCATAAATTTTATGTTTAGATAGTTACTCTTGAAAATAAAATTTTGTTTGGATATTAAAAAGTTTTCTATAAATATATTTTATATAAATTCATCTAATTTTACATAAATATTTTAATATTTATATGTAAATATTGAATATTTTGAAATAAATATTTAATATGTATTTCAATAATACACATAAATATTTATAATTTTAATTTTAATACTTTATTATTAATATTAAATATTTATTATTATTATACATATCAATAATATTTTAATATATATATATATATATATATATATATATATATATATATATATATATATATATTAGTTATTTACATTTTACTTTTAAAAATGTTTATTTAATAAAAAAATTACAAATAATAATAGAAATGTTGCTAATTAAATTTGTATTTTCATTATAAATGTTTATTAATAAAAAAATAAATTTATGTAATAAAAATATATAAATTGATCATAAACTATTTATAAACATTTATTATTATAAAACACAAAATAATATTTAATTACATAAATCATAAATTAAATATCATTTTAGTTACATAAATATTTTAGTTTAATAAAATTTATATTAGCAGTATATATTATTATAATATAAATATATTAATAATAATAATAATATTTTTTAAAAAGTTATTTTATTTATGTAATAATTATTTATGAATAAATAAATTATATATGTGTAATATTAATATATTTATGTAAATATATTTTTTAAATACTTATGTGAATATTTTGATACATAAATACAAGGGAATTATAAATAACACCTCCAAGGGTAGAATTTGTAAATAATCATTTTGAGGAATTTGTAAATTTTATGAAATTTCAGAAATCTTTCCTTGAGATAGCCAAATAAGAAATTTTGGTTTTGAAATTCTAAAGTCCTTATTTCAAATAAAATTTCATCTGAAAATCTTCATCTAAATGCACCCTAAGAGCTTTTTGCATTTTACTGATGTAAAGATTACTTATACTTATATTTAGATCTATGAATAGACATATGGCTGCTATGATAGCTATTCCACATGAATATTTTATCGAGATTTCATACTCTATGCCCAAGTCCTTTCATTCGATCGGAAAGATGGCAATTTCATTAATACCAAATGAATGGAAAGGAATTATGATCCTCATGTGGTTTCTAATTGATGCAAAGATATTGCAATAGGGATGGACATCCAATTAACTAAATTAATATCAATATAAAGTTTTCCCAAAATAGATCACTTTAAATTCAAAAACAGGGTATCACTCGGATAACTACATGTACAATACCATTTAGATTATGTAATTCAGTCATGCCATTCATCTTAACAAATTCAAGGCAAATCAAAAAGATTCAGATAACTAACTCATTCTTTTCCAAAAAAAAAAAAAAAAAGCAAAATAATCTAATTTAATAAAATTTGAATTTAGTCCATGTTCATGATATTTATTGAGAATTATTATTTATCATTATTGAATTTTTATGAATCTTTTGATATACACAATTGACAGCCAACCAATCTAAATCGTTAGAACTAATGCTGACCGAGTTATTTTTTAAACAAATTTAGAGTCAACACAAGGACTTGTAAGTCATATTTTAGAATTAATATGTCAAAACGCCAAACGTCAATCTATTTGGTAGTTAGATTGTTCCAAGCTCGCAAACAAAGTCGAGAAAGTTCTATTTTAAACAAATTTAATCTGACAGTTGTATTTAATAATTGTTGAGGGGTAAAATCGTCATTACATTATATCCGTGCGAGACGGTTAAGGCTAACCTCCTTCCTTCGGCTCCTCCGGGCTTTCATAGCTCGGCCCCTCCGGGCTTCCGTAGCTCGGCCCCCTCCGGGCTTCCATAGCTCGGCCCCTCCGGGCTTCCGTAGCTCGGCCCCCTCCGGGCTTCCGTAGCTCGGCTCCCTCCGGGCTTCCGTAGCTCGGCCCCCTCCGGGCTTCCGTAGCTCGGCCCCCTCCGGGCTTCCGTAGCTCGGCTTCATTTGCGATCCACAATCTAACACTTACTCCGCGGAACCTGACGCGGGAGAGCCCGGGCCTACCGAAACGGCATCCTAGATAAGAAATCATGTTGAGACGTGGCCTAAAGCCTACCATAACCGCCCCAGGCCTACTCAACCAGATCTCGAGACATCAAGGAGCTCTCCCAGCCGTCGATCTCTGAACAAACGGGGTACGGATTCTAACGGCCCCACAACAGCCTGATTCTGTCCGTCTCCATATCGTAACAACCTCCGAACCTTCCAGAAGGCGCTCAAGACCCAAGTGACAGTCTATAAATATCAGACTCGCAGATTCCCCCAGGTACGCGACTCTTGACGCACTCTCTCCTTGGGCACAGGCACGCGCCTCTTCCGCGTGCGCCCCACTGCTCTCTCCAGCAGCTCGTCAGCGCTCCTGCCCTCTGGAGCTTCCGATTGGCCGCCCCCGGAGAGGTCTCCCGGAGAGATCCACCTCCCCACTGTTTGGTTGATCGCCGCTTTCTTCTCCACTGACTTGAGCGTCAGAGGGCCTTCCGCGGAGGACCACCCCCAGCGTCCCCCCGCGTGTGGGCTTCTTTTTGCAGGTCCGCCCCCCTCTTCCTGGAGATCGACCGCGCCCGAGTCGGAGGACGGATCCCGGCGGCAACAGATTGGCGCTAGAGGAAGGGCCTCAAGTCCCATTAAAACATGAAGAAAGGAGACAAGGATATCAATCCGGAGAAGAACCTCTCCAATGGCCAACCGGAGGAGAGCAACCTCTGAAGCCCAAGATCAGGTCGCTTCCCAGAGGCCTGATCCGACTGGCGCTGCAGCGCCGCAACCTCCCCCAGTCGAAACTCCGTCGCCGCCTGCTATCCCGGTGACCCAAGACCAGTTCGCTACGCTGGTCCAACAGGTCCAGGCCCTTACCCACCTGGTTCAGGAGCGCCTTGCAGCTCCTCCTGCTTCGCATCCCCAGAAGGAGACGGTGATTCCTTCTTCGTCGACGACCTCCTCCTCTGATTTCCATGGATCCGCGGATCCCCCATATCGGCCCAGGGGGACAAACCAGTCCCGCAAGCCGGTTATGATAGAGATACTCTCAGATCTCGGCGAGCCCGCTCCCTCTCCCCGGCGACATCTCACCATGATTCCACGCCATCCTTGTGATTCTCACGCCCAGCTCCTCCTCTCACCGGTGAAGAGGAGATCCGCCGCCAGATCCGGGAGATGCGTCAGGAGCTGGACGCCGCCAAGCAGACCCATATGTCCCAGCCCAAGGCGGAGCAGGGCATCCCTTTCTCTAAGGGGATCATGGAGGAAGTGATTCCCTCCCATGTCAAACTACCAGCCGTCGAGCCTTGGCAGGGCCAAGTAAAATATTCTCCAAACCTCGGCAGGGCCGAGCAACAAATCTCCGAACCTTGGCAGGGCCAAGTAAAATATTCTCCGAACCTCGACAGGGCCGAGCAACAAATCTCCGAACCTTGGCAGGGCCAAGTAAAATATTCTCCGAACCCCGGCAGGGCCGAGCAACAAATCTCCGAACCTTGGCAGGGCCAAGTAAAATATCTCCGAACCTCGGCAGGGCCGAGCAACAAATTCTCCGAACCTTGGCAGAGCCAAGTAAAATATTATTTGAACCTCGGCAGGGCTGAGCAACAAATCTCCGAACCTTGGCAGGGCCAAGTAAAATATTCTCCGAACCTCGGCAGGGCCGAGCAACAAATCTCCGAACCTTGGCAGGGCCAAGTAAAATATTCTCCGAACCTCGGCAGGGCCGAGCAACAAATCTCCGAACCTTGGCAGGGCCAAGTAAAATATTCTCCGAACCTCGGCAGGGCCGAGCAACAAATCTCCGAACCTTGGCAGTAGAGGTGGGCACTGGGCCGTGCCGCCCATGGCACGGCACGGCCCAGGCCCTGATGGGCCGTGCCAGGCACGACCCGGCACTGCTACAGTATCGGGCCGTGCCGGGCTCAGAAAATTTTTTCTGTTGGCCCAGCACGGCACGGCCCATGACGGGCCTGGGCCGGCCCGTCGTGCCGTGCCGGCATGGCCCAGGTGGGCCTGGGCCGTGCCGGCCCAGGTGGGCCATGCCAGGCACGACCCAGGTGGGCCTGGGCCGTGCCTGGCACGGCCCACCTGGGGCCTGGCCCATGAACAGCTCAAATAAAAAAATTTATAAAAAATATATTTTTTTTGATAAATTAAAAAATTATTAGGAATAAAGAAATTTTATTAATATAAAGCCACCATAATGGTGGGAGGTTTGGCACAGACCCCTACCAGTTTATTAATTTAAAATTAAAATGGTACAGAAGGGAGGGGGGCTAGGCCTAACCTCTAGAACATAATACAATAAGTAAGAAAAAAAAAATAGAAAGATCGCAACCATCGGATCATCGCCGATCGGATGGATCGCAACCGTCGGATCGATCATCGCCGATCGGGATCATGGCTTGGATCGATCGCAACTGTCGGATCGTCTTCAATGGGATAGATCGCAACCGTTGGATTGATCATCCCTGATCAGGATCATGGCTTGAATCGATCGCAACCGTCGGATCGTCTCCGATCGGATCGATCGCAACGGTTCGATCGATCATCACCAATCGAGATCATGGCTTGGATTGATCGCAACCGTCGGATCGATCATCGCCGATCGGGATCATGGCTTGGATCGATCACAACCGTCGGATTGATCATCGCTGATCGGGATCATGGCTTGGATCGATCGAAGACGTCGGATCGTCTTCGATCGGATTGATCACAATGGTCCGATCGATCATCGCTGATCGGGATCATAGCTTGGATCGATCGCAATCGTCGGATCATCTCCGATTGGATAGATCACAACCGTTCAATCGATAATAGCAGATCAGGATCATGGCATGGATCGATCGCAACCGTCTGATCGTCTCTGATCAGATCGATCATCGCCGATCGAGATCATGGCTTGGATCAATCGCAACCGTCGGATCGTCGCCGATCGAATGGATCGCAACCGTCGGATCGATCATCGCCGATCAGGATCATGGCATGGATCGATCGCAACCGTCGGATCGTCTCCAATCGGATCGATCGCAACCGTCGGATTGATCATCCTTGATTGGGATCATGGCTTGGTCGATCGCAGACATCGGATCATCTCCGATCAGATGGATCGCAATAGTCCGATCGATCATTGTCGATCGGGATCATGGCTTGGATCGGTCGCAACCATCGGATCGTCTCCGATCGGATGGATCGCAACTGTTGGATTGATCATCACCGATCGAGATCATGGCTTGGATCGATCGCAACCGTCGGATCGTCTTCGATCGGATTGATCGCAACCGTCGGATTGATCATCGCCGATCGGAATCATGGCTTGGATCGATCCAGACGTTGAATCATCTTCGATCGGATGGATCGCAATCGTCGGATTGATCATCGCCGATCGGGATCATGGCTTGGATCGATCACAGACGTCGGATCATCTCTGATCAGATGGATCGCAACCATCGGATTGATCATCACCGATCATGATCATGGCTTGGATCGATCGCAGACATCGGATCATCTCCGATCGGATTGATCGCAACAGTCCGATTGATCATTGTCGATCGAGATCATGGCTTGTATCGATCGTAACCATCAGATCGTCTCCGATCGGATGGATCGCAACTATTGGATTGATCATCGCCGATCGGGATCATGGCTTGGATCGATCACAACCGTCGGATTGTCTCCGATTGGATGGATTGCAACCATCGGATCGATCATCCCCGATCGGGATCATGGCTTGGATCAATCGCAACTGTTGGATCGTCTCCGATCGGATTGATCGCAACGATCTAATCGATCATCGTCGATCGGGATCATGGCTTGGATCGATCGCAATCGTCGGATCCATCATCGCCGATCAGGATCATGGCTTCGATCAGCTGGCTAGTGCCTAGGTGCACAGTGTGCTCCTGGCACCAGCCGTGCCATGGCACGACCCTTGGCACGGCCTATAAAATGGCCCAGCAAGGCCGTTCTGGCACGGCCCAGCAGGGCCATTGCTGGGCCGTGCCAAAATGGCCCAGCAGGGCCGTGCCAAAACGGCCCAGCAGGGCTGTTGCTAGGCCGTGCCAAAACGGCCCTTCTGGGCCATGCCATGGCACGGCCCAGCAATGGCCCTGCTGGGCCGTGCCAGGCACGGCCCGTGGCCCATTTCTTGATGGGTCACGGGCCGTGCCGAATTTGATTTTTTTTTTAATGGGCCGTGCCTAGCACGGCCCATTTGTTAATGGGCCGTGCCAGGCACGGCACGGTAATTTTTTTGGCATGATGGGCCTGGGCCATGCCTGGCACGGCACGGCCCAGTGCCCATGCCTACTTGGCAGGGCCAAGTAAAACATTCTCCGAACCTCGGCGGGGCCGAGCAACGAATCCTCCGAGACGTGGTAAGGCCAGGTAAAGATCATTCGGGCTGAAATCCCGGATAAAAACCGGAGTGCACAAGCCCCGACCAAAGCCGGGCGGCCCCCAAATAGTCCCCGAAGGACTTCGTCCGGTTTAAAAACGAGTGCGTTAAACAAAAACCGTAGACGCACAAAAAGAAGCCACCATTGGCAAACCCCCTCTTGAGGCCGTTGAGCCCCACGTAATCGGCCAAAGGCCCCGAGCAGAGCTAGGGGATCCCCCTCTCTGCTACTGAAAACCTTTGGGTGACGCCCCTATAACCCATCGTTCAAAGCCTATATCAAACACGCAAGAACGATGGGGCCGCGCCAACACCCTAATTCATCACGCGGGTCAAGGCCATAAACTCTTGAAGAAAGGGACTTCAAAAACAAGATCCATCTTTCATTCATAAAAAGGGGGACTACAAAGAGGCAGTAAAAAACAAAAACAAGAAGGGAGGCCCTGAATCAGAATTCGGAGTCACTCCCGGAGGCTAGCAGCTCCTCCAGGCGCTCCGTCAGGTCAGCCACCTGCTGACGAAGGGACGTAATTTCCTCCCTCTGCCGGTCCATCAACCGGCGTGAGGCCTCCGCCTCCCTAACCGACACGTCCAGGTACTCCTCGGCGGTCCTCGCGAGCTGCTGGTTATTCGCAAAGGCCGACGCTAGGCCCTCCCCATCAACAGTGACGGAGGTGCGCCTCCCCTCCGAACACGGCGGGCTGTCGAGCGAGGAACGCGACTCGACTGATGATCGCCCTAGAGAGGCCATTTTTTCTGAACTTATACCGAGGGATGGCCGAAACCAATGCCCTCGGTCGTATTTATACTCGCCAAGCAGGTATCTCTATCGGTCGCGTCGTAGCCACCGACCCATAAGAACTTGCCACGCATCGCCGCTTCAACGCTTGCGAAATCCAAAGTGTCGCGCCCCATCCCGAGCGAGATCGATAAGTGCGAGCAGATTGCTCAGGAATTCCCCAAGCAAAAATTTTCCGATCTGTCGGCCCTCGCAATAAATGCGTTCAGCGCTTCCCCGAGCCTCTTAATGCCGGCCCCTTTTTCGGGAAACATGGAAGTCCGGCATTCGGCCAATAACCTGTCCCCTCGGGAAAGTGGCATCACCAATAAAAGCATGACAGTATACCGCCCGTTCCGCTCTGGCGCCCCCTTATCAAGCGCCACGTGGACCTAACGCTGTGGCCCACAATGACAATTGAGTCGCTCCCTTGAGCCCGGATCTCCGAACCTCAGCTGGGCTGAGCGAGCTAAATCTCTGAACCTTGGCAGGGCCAAGTAGAACATTCTCAGAACCTTGGCAGGACCAAGTAAAATATCTTCCGAACCTCGGTTGGGCCGAGTGACTAAATCTCCGAACCTTGGCAGGGCCAAGTCAATTATCTCCGAACCTTGGCAGGGCCAAGTCAATTATCCTCGAACCTTGGCTGGGCCAAGTCGCTTATCTCCGAACCTCGGCAGGGCCGAGTGACAACATCTCCGAACCTCAGCAGGGCCGAGTGACAAAATCTCCGATCCTTGGCAGGGCAAAGACAAATACCTTCGAGACTCGGCCGACCCGAGTGACAGGTTCCCTGAACCATGATGAGAAAAAGTACGGATTCCCTGAACTTCGGCCAAGGCTGACCCACGATAAACCGAGTCCCGGTAAAAGCGAAGCACAAAATATCAAGCTTCTAACCAGAGTAAGGAGCATCTTTCGCCGAACGATCTCTGAACTGCCCGCGAACCTCGATTGGTTCGAGCGGCGTGAGATCCTCGTCTAAGGACGAGCGGAACGTATTTGTACCCCATAAACAACAATAACTACGAGATCGGCACAAGAAAAGATAGAGATTGAGAAACAGAATATAACCCTCTTTATTGCCGACCGAGATCAGTTACGAATGCCTCACAGGCGTTACAAGAGCATTGAAATGCATAAGGTAAAGGCAAATACAAAACTCGGACAACTGCTCCAAAGCAGACCTAGGCGATCGCGATGCCCCAGCGTCCAACCGCCGAACTAGATAGGTCGCATCTAGTCAGCTCGAGCTGACAGTAGCCGGTCGACGTAGACCAATAGTTGCGACTGGCTTCGGGTGGTAGCGATGTCTCGGTGGCCCAACCGAGATATCTGGATGGCCATCCCAGACCACCCAACCAAGGAACCCCTCGACAAGCAAGCAGGAGGCCAGCGGACCCCGGCGTCGGAACGCTCTCCCAAACCGAGTACATACCGCCACGCCTCGCCAAGTCTCAAGGACAAGGAGTCGGCGGGCAACGCACCTTCACCCCCTTTCCGTGTGGTAAAAGATTCCCCAGGCGGCCAAGCCCAGGAATCTGAATCGGGGAAGGAGGAGAAGTTCAAGTAAGTCATGGGAGGCCCGTGTGCACTTCCTACCATGCGTCTCCGAAGGGGAACCGCAAAGGTCACACTGGAAGAGTTATTATGCGCTCTCCGTGTGATCCCCGCGCCCTCTTTGTGCGCTCTCCATATGATCTCCGGGACTCGTCCCCTAAGGGCGAACCATTCTTCGGCATCTCCCCAGTCGCCCCAGCTATCCAGCGGCAAGGAGCCCATGAGAGGAAAGATTGATCCTCCCACTCGTAGCAGCAGAGAAATGAGCATAATGGAAGCTCTAAGGGAAAATACACTTTGGGGATAACTAAATATGACCCCTTTCTCCCCTTTTTATAGGCAGGAAAGAGCCGGGAAAAAGCTATCAGAGCTGAAAGTCCCGAGATTCAAACACCTGGCCCACGCCTCCACGTGGCCCCTCAGGATAGACGTGGCACCCCACTGCGCGCCAAGCCCACCACCTGAGTTACGACGTGTACGAAGATCTCCTCCTGATCCCGAATCACTATCATTTAACACGGGTGATCACCGGCCAATACCTCGAAAACTGGCGGGCTCAGAGTATCGTCCTTCGAAAGTGACATCCTCCAATGGTGGGCGATTGCGTGCGCGGCGAAGTGATCCGCATAGGAAAAGAGCGCCTTCCGGAAAGCTCTGATGCAGCTTTATGCCCCCCACTACGTCGTATCATCAATTCTGGTAAAATAAAAACCGAATCACCTGCGGAACAGCAGGGCGTTGGCAGAATAGCAGAAAGCGCGAAGACCTATTTTGCCTATCGGCCTCAGCTGACCTACTTTTTCCTGTCGGCCCCAGCCGACCTATTTTGTCTGTCGGCCCCAGCCGACCTATTTTTCCGTCGGCCCAAAACTGACCTATTTTCGCCTGTCGGCCCCAGCCGACCTATTTTGTCTGTCGGCCCCAGCCGACCTATTTTTTCGTCGGCCCAAAACCGACCTATTTTCGCTTGTCGGCCCCAGCCGACCTACTTTTGCCTGTCGGCCCAGCCGACCTATTTTGTCTGTCGGCCCCAGCCGACCTATTTTTTCGTCGGCCCAAAACCGACCTATTTTCGCCTGTCAGCCCCAGCCGACCTATTTTGTCTGTCGGCCCCAGCCGACCTATTTTTCCGTCGGCCCAAAACCGACCTATTTTCGCTTGTCGGCCCCAGCCGACCTATTTTGTCCGTCGGCCCTAGCCGACCCATTTTGCCTATCGGCCCCAGCCGACCTATTTTTCCGTCGGCCCAAACCGACCTATTTTCGCTTGTCGGCCCCAGCCGACCTATTTTGTCCGTTGGCCCTAGCCGACCCATTTTGCCTGTCGGCCCTAGCCGACCTATTTTGTCTGTCGGCCCCAGCCGACCTATTTTTCTGTCGGCCCAAAATCGACCTATTTTCGCTTGTCGGCCCACGCCGACCTATGTTACACTACAAGAAACATGACTTTTGCCTACGATTTTTTTCGTAGGGAAAGATAGAAAAAATCGTAGGAAAAGCCTTTCCCTACGATTTTTGAACTTTTCCCTACGAAAAAAAAATCGTAGGCAAAGATTCGTATGGAAAGCCTTTGCCTACGACTTTCAAAATCGTAGGCAAAGATTATACCTTTCCCTACGATTTTTTTCATAGGGAAAAGTTTATATTTCGTAGGGATAGAGTGACTAGAATTTGAAATATAAATTTGAATTTTGAAAACTTTTGCCTACGAAGATAAAAAATCGTAGGGAAAAATCAAAAAAAATATTTTTTTATCTACATCTTTCCCTACGAAAATTCTTAAAATCGTAGGGAAAAGTTGGGTAATAATAATTTTTAATAATTTCTTTCCCTACGAGAAACCCCAAAATCGTAGGGAAAAATAAAAAAAATATATTTTTTATTCACATTTTTCCCTACAAAAATTCTTAAAATCGTAGGGAAAAATTAGCTAATAATTATTTTAAATAATTTCTTTCCCTACAAAAAGCCTCAAAATCGTAGGCAAAAATCAAAAAAAATATTTTTTTATCCACATCTTTCCCTACGAAATCTCTTAAAATCGTAGGAAAAAATTAGCTAATAAATTTGTTTAATATTCCTTTCCCTACAAAAAAAAACCCCAAAATCACAGAAAAAAATTAAAAAAATATTTTTTTATCCACATCATTCCCTACGACTTTTCTAAAAATCATAAAAAAAATTAGCTAATAATCATTTTTAATGATTCTTTTTCAAATTATTATTTTTTAACCATTTTTACCTACAAATATAAATTAAATCGTAGGAAAAAATAATAAATACAAATTTTTTTTCTTTTTTTCCCTACAAGATATGTCTAAAATCGTATAGAAAAGTTATATTTATTCTATTTTAATTTTTTTTAATATTTTAAAATTATATTTCTATTTTAAAATTTTTAATATTTTGCATATTTTATTTAAATAGAATATAATTTGTTTGTTTCGTATTTTTTTAAAAAATTAAAAACTGTATCAATAAAAATAATATAATTCTTTACATATAATACCCATTACATATACAATTTTTTTACACAATGACAACAAAGGATAAGCATCAAAATAACTAATAAATGAAAGTCAATTGTCCATATCAATTACAATATCCATAACTAACATAAAACATCAAATCACATAATGAGACAACACAACATAAGGTACTGGACACTTCATAAAGGTCCCATTTATAAATGACTTCACCAATTTTCTAGCTCTCTTTAAACATTACTAGAGTAAGCAATGCCCTAAAATGACATTGCAATTCATCAATGTTCCAATAAGACATCATTGCAGACCTCTCATGCCAAAGTACACCTTGCTCACTTTCCTTGAAAGATCCTTTCAGGGTATCAAAATTACTTTCTGCAAGGTTGAAAAACAAGTATTAAAAAAGTTTATATTTTATTAATTTTTATGCTCAAAGAAAATAAATTATTAAATCAAAATCATGGCAACTTGCAATTGAGTACAACTTGTTCAAATACCATGTTAGCATCTCTAAAAGTATAATTAAACATATGAGTTTATCAAGCAAGTTAATTATGCTATGTAATGTGAAAATATCATACAAAATATGGGTCATGTAGAACATACCTCTGGACTAAGATGCATGGTCATGTGCACATAATTCAATGACTCAAATAAAATATACAAAATAGATCTTATTTACATAAAGAACTTTGGCATGGCACAGAACAGCATGTACAAATAAATAGTTCAATTAATATAAAAAAGTAAAAGCAAGGCTAAGACAATTAGCATTAACTAAAACCAAAGGGTTTAATTATGCTTACGTCTGTATAGATTTCTTCAAAGCAGCAACAGTTTCAGCTGGGGTAGAAGTATCGATTGAAAACTCAATTGTATCAGCCATGTTAGGACTTCTATTGAAGTTGCTGATGGGCCTCATCAACAATACTGCATTTGAGTAAAGGATCTTCTCGTTATCATACCGAAGGAAGATTGTAGTTAATATGTTCATTTCTTCTACAATCATTTGCACGACATTATCAAACATCCAGTTGCTTACATAAACTTTATGATACATATCAAACATAAAAATTAATGTAAAGAAAATACCGAGGTATCTTTACAACATTAGGCACTTCATTATAGATGTAAAAGATGCCAATATCCTAGGGCAATGAACTAGTGTAGACTCATTAAAGTTACAAATTTCACACTGCTCTAACAATTGCCACCAGCAATATGTTGATGGCATATATTCCCTGTGGAAGATAATCTTTTCACTAATTTGACTCTTAAATATTTTTCCGCTAAGCATAATTTAACTGGTAAATTTTGCGTTAGAAGTTTATCATATCATGGATCTAGACAGAATTTTTGCAACCATTATGAGACAACCAAGAATCTGACAGTGTACATACACATGATGTCCAGGACAGATCACATCAACATTATGCAAATGCTGAAGAAAGTAATGATAATTCAATTGTACCATTAAGAATGCATAATATATAAATAATAGTTTTCACCAAAAATTGAATTTTTCTCAAGATATGTCTTACTTGTAGTACAGAATAAATTCAGCAGTTGAATAAATGCACTAGATGCTGGTATTAAAGCTATGTTCATGTATCACTTGCATCAAAGTTTCTCACCTACAGACTGAAAACTATCATGTTGTTAGAATCTACCTCATCTCCCTGCTCTGCTCTAGAAAGTTGGATTATAGGATAGACAACCCTGGAGCACATGGAAATCTAATTCTTCTTTGACTTGTTTGAAAGTGACTGAGCATATGCAGTTCCTGAACAACAAACATACATGCACGAAAAAGAAAATGTTTCATTTGCATCTAGATGTATTGGAACAACTTATCAGGCAATAATTAAAATGCCTAAAGCTAATTGCATGAAATGTATATCTTAAAAGAAAAGGACAAATAGATTTTACAAGAGAACCACAAGAACGGGAACTGTTCCAAAGGTCACCAATAATTATTTCTATTCATGCATTAATAAATAGACACAACACGATTACAAGTAATTGTGATCCTAATCATATGTAGTTCAGTCATTTATCAGATAAGCTAACACAATTAAATGCAACCCAGGTAGATGAAATGTCTCAACAAATTATAACAAACATGCTTTGACAACATATATGCAAAAATAGGAGTTCCCAGCTGGGATTGCTGATTTCTTCATATTGCATGGCATAGAGAAAAAGTTGATCATGCAAGGGTTAGGGAACTATCAATATTAATTAAAGCATGCTCGAGCACATGAATCCAGACAATGGTAGTAGTTAAAAGGTGGGGTGACAAACATGCAACATATGCATTCACCTATTACATACTGCAATGTCTGTAATAGGCACTTTAAAACAATACAGAATCCAAGGCAGTCACCTACGCCAGGCTGCTCTTTCATGGTGCAGGAACATCCAGTGCCAAGGCACCACCAAGCTGACTTGGTTTCATGGTAAGTATCAATGCAGTCTGAAAGGCATATTCTCATGTGTCAAAGAAGTGTAAATTTATTGGAGAATAATGCTTGTATACAGAAGGTTGACACCCTATTAGATATTTCAACCTCGATCTTTTTATTTGAGCATATTTACATGAGCATATTTACATATCCATCTGTACTTATATTTAAAAAAATGATGACTTTGAAACTTCTAAAATTATCCAATAAAATGAACTCACCAGGCTGTTTACAATAAGATTATTCATTGAAGCATGAAACTTTAAATAATAATTTCACTTTGATGACTGGGAAATAAACATTAATGCTAAAGCAGCAAGGAACAAATTTCTAAAGGCTTAAACATTTAAACAAGTTGATGACAAAGTCGTGAATGCCCAGACGACACTATGCTTTCGACAGATCATGTGTTAAACCTTGAAAGAACTAGTACTAAAATATCCAGATGAAAGAGTCAATTCAATCATAAGTTCAGAAAAACTGAATTTACTTGACTAGCCTGGTGATTTATGCTATTCTATAGGTTCTACTTAAAATTCCTTTGCGTCCCTCTGGGTGATAAGTGGGTAATGGCACCACAGATTTCATAGATTAGTAAAATCAAATAGGGAAATGTGGAGTGTCCATCATGTCTAACCCCTAGGCAACAAATAAAGAACTCAAATGCCAAGCTAACTATAAAGAAGACACAATAATCAGGAGACAATCCTCAAGAAGAAAAACTATAAGCAAACAAGCATATGAGATTTGCATAGGGCAAACGTAGAATCCTCTAAAGGCAGAACAGAAAGCACAAGATCACTGATTGATCAACTCAAATAAAACCACAGAATTCTTGAGAATGCAGTTGATCAATTTATATTAGACCATAATGCATTATTTAATTTGACATCACGGTTTAGAGCACTGAATTGGCAGACCAAACACTTGAGGAGATTCATTATTGCGCAGAGGGACAAATGAATTAATTCCCACCAATATATTTGACCACACAAAAAATTCTGTAACAGTTAAGCTCATTCTCCAAAATATTTTAACCAACATCATACCTGTGTTAGCTGTCTGCTTTCATGATTTCCACGCAGAAGAGTTATATTTGCGGGATATCTAATGAAGACATAGGCAGACAAACAAAATAAGTGATGTCAATAATTTTATGGAAATAGCTGAAACAATTATCAGAAATAATATAAACACAAAAACAAAGCAAGGAAGTTTTACTGGGTAGAAGAAGCTCATTGAGCAGATGTATCAAATTCTACAAAAAGTCTTTGCAACCAATTGATTTATTATAGGGAAAAAATTTCAAGATATGGAATTCAAAGAACAAAAATTGCAACCACATTTATGAAAGCCATGGTAGAGTAAAAGTTGCTCTGGACGATCACCTAGGTGTTCAGGCAAGCTGATGCAACATTGTGAAAGTGGTGCCAAGACAAACACCTGAGCTGAAATGAGGGGATTTTGGGCAAGCACCTCTCTGATCAACAACAGTGTCTGTCCCTTTTCTTGCCCATTCTTTGAGAGCTATATTAGCTTTTACTTTGAGGACTATTGTGGTCTACTGGAGCCCATTACTGACTTAAGAAATAACAGAGAAGCTCCACTTTAATGATCTGGGGTCTCAGTTTTTCCTCAAGAGGGAGGCTGGGACCGCTGTTGGACTGTGATGCACATAGCGATTATAATGATGATGCTTGAATGCATGAAGCTACTCTAGTCTCTAGGAAGATTTTCTAAAATAATAGAAAAAACAAATAAATTTTACTACTGCATACATTCTTACTCTGATTTATGATACATTCTT
>UESW01001502.1:0-24273 GCA_900491605.1 Calamus simplicifolius
TTTTGGAGGCTATTGGTGCCCAGCCACGAGACCGCAGGGTCTATGGTCTGGCACTAGAGCTTCTACATATTTTCCCCATCAGGTCTCCAGCTCGCGAGTTTCTAGTGATATTCCTCCCGAGCGTTTACACGACCTTCGCAGATCTATTGCAGAGGAGGTTCGCCAGGAGGTCGAGCAGGATTTTGAGGATCGTATGCGAGGCCGGGATCAGGAGATTGCAGACATGCGAGATGGGATGCATTATTTGCGGGATATGGTTAGCCGCTTATCGCAGAGTCTTCAGCCTCCACAGCCTCCACGTGATCGCCCAGATTCTTGATGTATTTTTTTTCTTTTTTTTATTGTAAAAACTTCAAAATTTTAATATATGAATTATTTTTGGAAATTGATTATTGTTTGAATTGAGTGAAAAATGTTTCTATCAATATTTAGATTTAACAAATTATATTAATCGTTTTAATTTTTAATCTTTTATATTTTTTTAAAAATTTAATTTGCGATGCATTAGCGACTGAAATTGCATCGCTAATATTTTTAAAATATTATTATTAAATATTGCGACGCAATGACCTGGTATCGTAATAATTTAAAAAAAAATTTAATAGCGACGCATTAGCGACTCAAATTGCGTCGCTATTATATCTAAAATATTTTTAATAAATATTGCGACGCAATGACCTTGCGTCGCAATATTTTAAAATTTTTTTTATTTGTGACGTATTAGCGACTCAAATTGCGTCGCTATTATACCAAAAATATTACTATTAAATATTGCGACGCAGATAGATGCGTCGCAATATTGCGACACAATTTAGTGCATCGTAATATTTAATATTAATTTTAAATATTAAAAATTAATTTTAAATTTAGCGACGCATTTTGATGTGTCGTAATATTGCGACGCAATTGCGACAATGGGTATTGCGACGGACATCTGAGCGACGCCATCATTGCGTCGCTATTGCGTCGCAATAGCTTGTTTAGCGACGCAATTGCGACGTATTTGGGCGTCGCAATATTTTATTTTTCTTGTATTGATTGAACATTTTTCAGATTCATTCAGATTGTTAGAATCGTTTTGAAAAAGTGTATTTGAAAACGATTTGACCAAATACATTTTTTTATATTATTAGTTAAAATTTTTATTTTAAAAATAAAAAATTCAACCCAACTCAGCTACCATAACTATTTTTAATCCCATAATTTTAATGATTTTAATATCTAGAATGAAATAAAATTATATAATCAGAATTCCAAGTCTTTAGTTTTATGTAATAAAAAATTTTATAAAAAAATAACCAAATTTATAAAAAATTTAATTTAAAATTTATGGAATCCATAATAAAATATTATATTGTTCAAAATGTCCATCAAACTAAATAATATCTCTTCCAAACCCTTGATCAAAACGTCCTTGGCATGCCAAGCTCATCCAACTTCATGCCCATTCTCTTATCTCTATCAAATTAATGATCTCTATTAAGCCTCGAATCTTTATTTTATTTTTTCTCTTTTAGCACACAAAAATCACTTTTTTAAATTATTACTATCTATTTTGGATATAAAAAAGTTTTATTTTTTTATAGGGCCTTTATCCATAAGTTTGAATTATTAAAGCTTAATTTTCTTATTTTATAAGTTTTTTTTTTCAAAATTATTATTTTCTTATATTAAGGATAAGATAGTAAATCATTTAATAAATTTTGTTTTTATTTTAATTTCAAATAAAAGAATTAAAATTCAATATTATGACCACGGTGTAGCCAGTGTCGTAGATGCCGACGCCGACTTCTATCGGAGACAACAGGCTTCCAAGCAAGTCAAAGTTGCCTCCCCTCCGGTCCCACCCATTCGTATTCATCTGAAACCTTCATCCAGACGCAACCTTGCGTCATATAAATATAAATAATTAATTAATAAAAAAATATAGAGAGATATATATATCCATAAGCCGAAGCGGCGAAGCCTTCTCTCTTCTCTTGGCTTCCAAACCTCCTCTCCGCCGTCTCCGTCTCTCCCTCCTCTTCTCCGCCCGTGGATTTTTTTTTTTTTGATTTTTTGGGGTAAGATTATTTTCTCTTTCGAATTCAGAGGGTAACCTTCTGCGGCTTTTTTTTTTTTTTTTGCTCCCTTAAATCGATTTTAATTGATTCGGTTCTTTGCTTGATTCATTATAGTAGCTGGCTTCCTATCAACAACCGATTTTGGAATATTCTTTCCGATTTTTCCTCTTCGGTTTTGGGTTTGTGCACTTTGGATGATTAAAAGTTGTTTTCTTTTTAAAATTAGGGTTTTGTTTGTTTGGCTTTACTTTTTTCCCTTTTTTTGATTTTTTTTGTGGATTAATTGCAAGGTAAATGGCGAGGAGTTCCTTCAAGCAAAATCATGACCTTGGTGTGTAATCAATGAAGCTTGATGTAATTTGTGTCTTTTTTTTTCTTTCCTGTTAGTTGAATCTGATTTTCGTCGATAATTTCGTTTAATTTGCAGAGAAGAGACGGGCAGAGGCTGCGAGGATCAGGGAGAAGTATCCGGATAGAATTCCTGTAACGATTTATTTCTTTTTCCTGTTTGTTTCGCCCCCTATTTTAAGATTTCTCGATGATCTTAATTGTTTTGGTGGGTAGCTTCCCTTATTTCGCATTTCTTGTAAACTAGTTTTAGTAAAGGTTGAATTTGAGACCCATAATTGTGGGTTTTCATGACTTTTGGGTGTTGAACATAGTGGTCAATCACAGATGGAACTTTGTTAGCCTTTTTTAGTATTCTCTGTAGTTTAATTGGTGTTGTTTGTAAAATATTTGTAATTTTATACTATCGTGTACTAGAATAATATATATTCCTTGTTATAACAAAATTTTTATTGGTCTGGTTTGTGAAAAGGCATTGCATGCCAATGAATTCCATTGTTTCAGTTCCAATTATCATTCCTCTTTTTCACCATAAAGATTATTCTTCTATTAAATGTTTATGGTTTTCACTTCCTGGTTGTGGTTGTAGTCATGAATTTGACCCCATATAAGTTGAATGAGCTGCATCGTTTTGGTTATGCTTATGACCATGTATCATAATCACTGAAAAATTATATAAAAGCTACTTGGCAGTAATTGTAAAGATGAATATTAGTTGATATTGAATTCTTGGTAGCATGTGTATATGCTTAATTTATGTTGATTGAATGCTTGCATGAGCATGCTTAATTCATGTTGATGGCATAGTTGCTCGAGCTTTCTTAATTTGTATTGACGGCATGTAACACTCATTCAGCCAGTGTGCATTTATAGGTCGTTGTTTTTAAAGTTGCATACTCCTTATATAATAGACATCCAGGCTCCATTTCTAGTGGAAACAGAAGAACATATCCATACTTTTTACATGCACTGATTATTTAGACTCTTTTTTCTTCTTTTGCTTGTGAATTCAATGGCTTGGCCGTTTGTTTTTTTATATAAATATATACTCTTTATCCTGTTTTAGAAATAAACTTATACGAAAAATGATTGGAGTAGCTTCAATTGAAGATAAAATGAAGAAAATCGATTATGATGGTTTAGACATATACAACGAAGACCTTTAGATACTCCAGTTAGAAAGAATGATCTTTTAACAGTCCATGGTAATGATAGAGGTAGAGACAGATTTAAACTAAAATGACATAAATAATTAAGAAAAATATAACTATTTGTAATTTAAGTATCGACTTAGTCTTGAATAAAAAGAGTGGAGGAAGCAGATTCATATAGCCAACCCCATGTAGTTGGGAAAAGGCTTAGATGAGTTGAGTTGAGTTGAATATATACTTCTTTACCCTATATAAGTACATTAGTAATTGATACCACACTAAAAGGGTCATTTAAAAGGAGCTATGTAGTATGTTCTTATTGGTTGCCCAATCTCTTTGAGCATGAATCATGCGAGAAAGTGATGTCTAGAGTATCTTGCGATTTGAGAAATTATTAACATAGATTGAGACTCTTTGCTGATTTACAATGAATGTTCAAATGTCAAATATTTTTATAAAAAGTTGATCCTGTCAAAGCTAGGAAATATGGTTGTTACTTTGCACCAAATAAATATGCTTATGCTTACCCTTTAATCTAGATATGGTTTATGGTCTGTGCTTCATGCTATTACCTTGTTTATCATGGTCAACTTAAGGGAATTATATGATCATGACCATAGATGGCCAAACAAATCAATATATGCTAATCAAAAAAAAAAAATTATGACTTCAATTCCTTAAAAATATTGATGTTGGTTTGGGGATAATGAGCTTTATACATATAGAGCATTTGAGAGAATTGGTGGGCTACAACAACCCTCTACTAAAAAAATTACCTAGTTTATTAACATCAGCTTTTGCATTGACTGTGACTCGATGATGAGTTCTCAGACAAACCAAAGTGTCTTATATAGCATACTTTTGTGGCAGATGAAGTAGTTACAATTTTCAGTAGATGAAGAGCCAACACCAGCGAATTGGTAATGTAACTGATCTTGGGCTTCTTAAAAGTTCAATATATCTCTGGGATATCTAAGAGTATACTTTATTTTATGAAAGTCTGTAGAGATTTTTGTTTTGAATGTGAAGGAAGCCCATATTGAAACACTTTAATATTTCAGAGATGATTATCCTCCTATAAAAAATCCACCTTTAATTGTTTCAAGCAATGACAGATTCCATAACTTTGTTTTCTCTCAAATGCATAGGATCACAGTAAAAAGCAAGATATTTGAAATATCAAACTTAGTACCATATGGGTATCACATACAACACATGCGATATATGAAAGTTTTTCAACGATATTATGATATAAAAAAACCTTTGCCCTGAAGGCTATTATTGGTCCCTTAAGACATAAGCGTCTGTAGTAGGATATTGAAGAATCTTTAAGCTACTGTAGTAGGATATTGAAGAACCTTTCTTTTTTCTATCACAAAGTTGCAGTGTTGTATCCCTTGTTACAACCCATATGCATTACTCCGTACTTACCATACGATAAGCTGATCTAAACATTTGAAGTTGAAGAACTTCTTAAAGCTTTTGACCATTTTGGAGCATCTTCGAATTTCAACATCACATTGTATGCAATCATTTAATGTGACTTCTCTGCTGGACCGCTTTCATCAAGAGCATAGTAACTTGCACTTGCTGTTCCTCTTGACCTTCCATGGATTCTAAACTCCTCTAATGAAACGTTGAAAACCCTATTATCACTCTTCTCTTCCTTTCAATCCTGAATTCAAGCATTCCATTTGATGAGTTTTCTTGATAAAATTTTTACTCAATCATGAGTTACTGTCCTACTCAATACTTTTGAAATTTGTTCTCTTAACAACATCTGCTGGTTATTTACACAGGAGTTCTGTATGGTATGTAGATGTGTCAAGATAAAGTATCTCAAATGGAAATACGCATAATTCATTTTTTTCATCTTTTTTTCTTTTTGTTAGGCTTTGGTTAAAACCTATCAGTTCAATTGCTGTCCTTATCAAATGACTTAGTCAACTCTGTAATTGCCAAAAGGCTATGGAATTTAACTGGTCATTTAACATTTGTCTAGCCGCATAGGTTACTTATTGCACTTGTTTACGTAATGTGATTCCAGTGGGATTGCACAACTAGGTGGACATTTGTGGATTCTTTCTCTCATCTTAGCTAGGGATTTCTCTGGTCTTGATTTACAGATGACCTTAAATTATTATTAGTATTTAGCATAGCATGCACATGGTTTATTCAAGAGAAGAGTGAACTTGGTGGATGCTTTTGGTCTAACCGATCAAATTTTTTGGATATTTTTGATAAATATTCCCCCTGTATGATCTCCTATTGGTACTCCTCTCCTTTTCAGTTATTTTATACCATATATGAAAAGGTATTTTTATCATAAAACTAGTATTTAGCATGTGCAAGAAGAAAATAGATTGCCACAGCCCACATGATACATGAGTCCTGCATCTTGGACGGAGAAAAAAGTTGCTGGCCTAAATAAAGTGTAGTGTCAAACTCAGGGAGTAGAGGTGAACCCCCAGAGTTTGCACTTGGTGCATCCGTGTAACACTTCCAAGGAATGCTTGGAGGTGCTGGTGTTCTGTGGAGGGCAAAAATGTGGAGTGAAGCTGAGAAAGTTTGCGGTGGAGACCCATGGGCCCCATCTCTGGTGTTTGTTACAATACTAGCGAATTTTGTTAGGCTTCTAGAGGTTGACTAAATACATGGATTGACTGTTCGGCTCTTGTCGCCTTAGAGCAATCCTTGAAATCCAACTCTTAATATTGAATATCCTTGAAGCAATTTTAAAACAGATAAGATGGATATATTGCTCAATATAAGGTTAACACAAAATAGTAATTATCAGAACTCAAAAGTGTCTTGGAAAGCATATCTCAGGTTACTTCTTAGCAAACATGTTACAATCTTTAAATCTTAATGTGCTTAACATTGGTCTTCAATGATTTAGATGTACTTATACTTCTATGTAGAATGTAGATGACCCTTAAAGTTGGCTACCTGTACTATCATATAGAGCGGGTAACGGGAACAGAAGGGCAGAGAACAAGTTGGATTGTTTTTTCTTCCCTTAAAGATCCAATCTCCAATCAATCTCCTAAATCCATTGACTTGTTGCAGCTAATTAGATCATTTCCAATCCAAGGATGTCCATCCTGGCTTAGATATAAATAACACTGAATGTTCTTTGCAGCTTAAAACTTCAGATAGAAAATCATTTCAAGGGCATGTCTGGCAAAATCCCACAAGGTCAGGCAGATGAGATAATCCTGCAAACTGGCCCTGGGTGGCCACTCTTATCTCCTTCAGTTTTGCAGATAGGTCCTATCATAAACTTCCTATGGCAGCTCCTGTACGTCATGCCATTTTCTGACCATTGGTCTTTGTATCAGTCTTGCACTGACATTGGTGAAGACAAACACATCTATTTAACCACGTGTTTAACCATCTGTCATGCATGCGTATCTGTGTGTGTGATGTCTTCAACTCAATTAATGATACTTTGTCAATAAGATTTGTTTAACCATTTAAAATCAGTTGTCTATTGATTAATTCATGAAAATGTGTAGCTATCTTTTTTTTTTTCCATCGATTCTTATCCATTCAAAACTTGTTCAGTCCAATCTTAACCTTAAAATATGCTCAATATGGACCTCAAACATGGG
Source organism: Calamus simplicifolius (assembly GCA_900491605.1). NCBI lineage: Eukaryota > Viridiplantae > Streptophyta > Magnoliopsida > Arecales > Arecaceae > Calamus > Calamus simplicifolius. Next base: position 7,177 of record UESW01001502.1, read on the forward strand.
CTGATGGGTAGAGAACAAGATTGCAATATCATATTGGTAACCCTTAGCCTAAAGTATAATTTGCAGAAGTTGAATGTGTATCTATTATATCTTTATGCTCAAGTAAACTCGGCACATATTTCCTATAACAAATTCATATTTCATAGGCTGTGCACATGCTAGCAACTATATAAAGTAGAAATCTATTGTGACCTGCAATAGTATGATGCTTAATTGACTTGGAGAACCAGTTAAGTAGTTAGTCATCTTCCCATGTTAACCAGAACTGCCATAAAAAAATTTCTGCTGCATGTTTTGTTGGCCTTGAAGCTTAACTAATGCCCACATATACAAATATTTCTTTATAATTTCTTAGAATGGGGAATCGTGACTGTGTCAGGAGCCAAGCTATAAATTTTATATCCATCGTGTCTTTATGTGTGTTGGTATCAAGCTCCTTGTTTAGTTAGTCTCCCATTCACCCAGCACCTCAAAAACTCTTGTTTGTTATGCATCTTTGGTAGAAATCTGATGCAGTTGCATAGGAGTTAAGTTATAAATTATTTTTGTTAATAAAAAAAGAAATAGAATCAATGCCCGAGTTAATTTATAAATTATTTTTCTTGATGAAAAAAGAAATAGCATAAAATACTCTATGAGCATTTTTATAGAACTTTTTCAACTATCTTTTTAATGCTATTTAAATTTTATCTTTTTTCGTGTCAAAGTTAACTAGATAGGGAGGTGATTTTTCTTGATACCACTGTTAGAAAGTAGATAGTAATGTTGGTGGAAAATTTTCTGTTTAGTAATTGCAGTCTTCCCATGAATGGGGAGTGAAGAAGATTCTTTGATTTGTAAAATGTGTGGAGTGAGCATATTGGCTTCTGTAGTATATTGATGCTTGAACCATTCATCGATAATCATATTCATGAATTCCCAAAATATGGATTTAAGCATGATGCAATAGATCGACCTATAGTGCTGCATGATGATAAGATATTCTTTTCCTCTTAAGTTTCTTTTTCTTTTTCTTTTTTTCCTTTTTTTTTTCTATGTTGCGGTGGAGAGTTATGTAAAACTAATATTGGTAGGAGAATTTGAATTTGCTGATAACATGGTATTTTTGGCTGGAAAAACTATGTTTGTCATTTAGTTGTGTATATGCGTGTCAATACAGATGGGCCCCTCAAATGTCACAGCAATGTAACTCAAAAATTTAACACAACGTGAGAGATTCATGTCTGTGAATTTGGCAGAAAACTTTATTTTTAAATGATAAATTGGACGGTTTATGATCATAAAGTTAGTAAACCTACAAGAAATTAAGTTAGTAAACCTTTTCTTATAAATAAAGACATAATAAATTGCTCTTTTACAAAGCAAAGCATGACTAAACTGATAGAGTATGATGCATGCTAAATTACAAACTTCCTTATACTTATTTTGCAGAAATTCATATCATATTTCTTACAAATCTGCAACATTCATACCTAAATACGCATTACTGCAAGAAACATGCAGTTGCAGGCAATTATATGGTTACCACTAATCTTATATGAAGTGTTAAAAGTTAAGAGATACAAAAATGTCATGGTATATTTAACACTATAGTCCCCCAGAACATTATACCCTTTACAAACACCTGGAGCTCTAATAAATGCGTACAAGTCTTAACAAACAGAACTAAAGTATTAGTGAGAATTCTGTTTGTTGAATAAATTGGCAGCGTACGAGGGCGATACTGGAAGACAGTTTCCGAAGTGCTCCCTCGATGCTAGGAGACAGATTTCGAAGCGCTCCTCCCGATGGGCCTTTGGAATGCCTTACGATCGGCCCGCATTGTTCAACCTCCTCTCTCTTATCTCCGTCTCGGTTTTTCTCCTTCGATTCCTCTCATAGCAGCGGCAGCGTACGAGGGCAGTGCCGAGAGATGGTTTCCGAAGCGCTCCCTCTGTGTCAGGAGACAGATTCCGAAGCTCTCCTTCCGGTGGATCCCTGGAATGCCTCACGACCGGCCCTCGCCACCTGGCTCCGATGAAGATAGGGGGAAGCGGCTCGTTGTCCAAACTCGTCGATCCTAGTTCTGGTTCTAGTTTTCTATTTTTTGCTGATGCTGATTCTTCTCTCAATTCGGATAGCAACTCTTCTCTTCCACCCATAAATACTATTCTAGTTCTGTACCATCCACTTTTGGTTCTGTTGCACCTTCGTCATCCATAGGAATTTCATTTAGATTGTTTGTCCCCTCTTCGGAGAGTTTACCTTTTAGATTTGTAGGCTCAAATTTAAAAGGTAAACTATCGAAGAGGGGACAGACAATCTAAATGAAATTTCTATGGATGACGAAGGTGCAAAGAACCAAAAGTGGATGGTACAGAACTAGAATAGTATTTATGGAAGAGGACTATCCGGATTGAGAGAAGAATTAGCATCAGCAAAAAATAGAAAACTAGAACCAGAATTAGGATCGACGAGTTTGGACAATGAGCCGCTTCCCTTTCTTCACCGGAGCCAGGTGGTGGAGGCCGGTCGTGAGGCGTTCCAGGGGCCCATCGGGAGGAGCGCTTCGGAATCTGTCTTCTGGCACCGAGGGAGCGCTTCGGAAACCGTCTCCCGGCACTGCCCTCGTACGCTGCCACTGCCATGGGAGGAATCGAAGGAGAAAAACCGGAGACGGAGAGAGAGGAGGTTGAACAATGCGGGCCGATCGTAAGGCATTCCAAGGGCCCGTCGGGAGGAGCGCTTCAAAATCTGTCTCCTAATACCGAGGGAGCGCTTTGGAAACTGTCTTCCAGCCGCTGCAATGGGAGGAATCGAAGGAGAAAAAGAGACGGAATTTAATGAAGGGGACTCTGTAAAAAGATTCAAATGAGCAATGAAGTATATAGACATATGGCTAACTCACGTAAAAGAATGAAGGAATTTAATGAAGGGGACTCTGTAATGATTAAACTTAGACCTGAAAGGTTTTCACCGGGAACTATGAAGAAACTACACGCCCGGGGAGCTGGACTTTTCAAGTAATAAAGAAAGTAGGACGCATATGTTTTAGAGTTACTACCAGATTATGCCATTAGTTCCACATTTAATATTTCAGATCTGAAAGAATACAAAGAATCGGCATTAATTCCTAGTGAGCCTTTTGGGCCTTATCCTGCCTTTGAGAGTGAAACCCTACCTGAGTGTCCACCAGCAATTCCACCAAACCAGAGAGACATAGTTGAACGTATTTTGGATGACCAGGCGATTACCACCAAAAATAAAGGTTATCAACGTTATCTGATTCATTGGCAAGGGCGACTTGAATCCGAGGACTCCTGGATCACTCGAGAGGATCTTCAACAAATTGCACCAGACTTACTTGAGAAATATCATGGACAGATTGATCCTTACTCAACATGGTCGAGTTCCTCCATCCGGAGAGAATTGGTGCGGACACCAGGCTCAGGAAGAGGCTTCAACAACTTCAGCTGATTCTTTATGGATGGAAGATTAAATTAAGTTTTAGTCCTGTATTTATTTTTCATTTGAGCAATTTTATTTCAATTGACTGTATTTGTTTGATTGAGTCATGTTTAAGTTCTTTATTGCAATTGAGTCAAATGAAGTCCAGCCCAAAAATTCGATATGGTTCAGCACAAGAAGAATGGGTGCATGGTCATGAAGTCACCAACATTGAAGCCATATCATCATGCCACATCGACAAGAATGTCGTCCAATGAAAAAAGATTTTGAATCAAGTCAAAGTCTCCACAACCACCTCCTCTTATCATGGGACACCCCACATTCTCCTCTTTGCACGCCTTCTCTTGGAAACCACCTCCACAAATCAAGGGACGTCCATATTGAAAACTGCCTTCATAAATTATGGAACGCTCCACAAATCAAGGGACGTCCATATTGAAAACTGCCTCATAAATCATGGGACGCCCACATTGACGCCCACATTGGAAACCGCCTCCACAAATCATGGGACGCCCCGCATTCTTCTCTTCGCTGGCCGAGATCTTCTTCCTCTAATGATAATATGGTGTAAGTGCTTGGTAGTCTATAAAAAGGGCTCCTGGCTTTTTGTAAGAAAAAGATGATTAATGAAGTTTTCTTGAGAAAATCCTCTGCTTGTTAGATGGGTCCCCTGTGAGAGGGTAGGTGTGAGGCCTGGTGTCTATTTATATCGTCCACATTTTATCCTTCTTTCCCCACTTTGCTTCAAGCCCATTTTCAACCGATCAAGGATCCCCGGCTTCCATGGTTCCAAAGTTGTAGGTTGTTCCCACCATGAATCAAGGTACGGAAGCTTACAATATGGTGGGATCCCTTCTCATCCTCAAGTTCTTTCCCTGAGTGCATCGATTTTACTTAAGTTTATTAATTACTGGAGAACTTCTTTAAAATCCTTTCAGATCTGTAATTATTAGATTTACTTAGCCCTAATCTGAGTGGTTTCTTAACCACAAAGATCCATTTCTTTATTACTTTGTTTAAATTCTAAATTCAAACTTTGTTTAGTCTTCTAAGTCCCCTCCATAAAATTTCTAGTTCTTAAACAATGAGTGAATTCATGTGTTATTTCACTTAATCGTTCATTTAATCTTTACTAATTCTATTAGAAATATATCCCACGTCGATTGTCCCACATCACATCCAATGAAACTAAATTTGAGATATTATAATCTTTCTCCTTATAATACAATATTCTTGTCGCAAACTATAAGCTAGCCAGAGTCTATTTTTGAACCAAATTATTGATGTTGTAAGGGTGGATCCACGCTATGATGGAACTCTATCACTGTTTCATTGGAATAGTGGGTAGTCCTTTCCTCATGCCCATCAACTTTCACATACTCAGATCGGTTTTGGTACTTTTTATAATGCTCCAAGCCTACGTACTAGTTCAATTAACTTTATTAGTGGACCAAAACCACTTAGCAAGTGAATTTGAGTTATAAGCAAATAACACATTTCTTTTTCATAAGACTAAATTTGAGATATCATAAAAATAATATTACAAGATTTGATATATAGTATTGTAGAATTTGAGCCGTGGAACTCTTGTATAAGGCCAATTACAATAACCGATAAAAATACAATTTGCCTCCCTACACTTTATTTGGGTTATGTTAGTCTGTCTTGAATTTAAAAAGTTTCATGCTAGTTAACCAAGTTACATTTTCTTTGACAACTAGCCCTTCCTCCATCTCAATTGTGAACTAAACTTCAATAAAAGACTTGAATGATTGTCATATAAGATTTAAACTTTTTAAAAATCTCATATACCCTTGGTTGTATAATCAAAGAGGAGAAAAAAGTCTTGCAAATCCTCTCTCATCTCCTTTTGACAACGAAGGAAGACTGTTAATGTGGGGGCTCCCACCTATTAAGGAGCCATCAGTGGCGGTAGGGTCGCTTGATTGCTTGGTTGAAGCACAAAATCATAGAAAAACAAATATGTTTTTTTAGGATAGAAGACTACCTAGAGACTAAAGAAGAATAAGAAAGACGCAGGTGGGCTTGCTCAATATAATATTGTTCAATAGGATATATGATGAAATGAAATGCTTCAGATGCTAGTATGCTTACAATATTAGAATATGTAAAGAACCTATAAAAGGAAAAAGCTTCTATTGAATTGAAGAAAGGCAAACATTCAGTTATGAAGTCAAGGAAAAAATATCGATAGTTCAAATTGTTGACATGTGTTAGATTTTATTTTTTATTTTTATTTTTTACATATTACTCACTAAGTTAATCTTACTCTTTATCACTTCTAGTGTAGATCAGGAGGCAGGGCTTCAACTCAGCTGAAGATGACATTGGAAAGTATGTGGAAACACTTACTGAGATGGGATTTGTATAAGAGGTTATGCATTCATTAATCTTTACACAAGCTTTTTAAGCTATTTGTTAATAATTGAAATACAAGACTAGTTGTATGTTTTTGAAGGATAAGAATAGAAGACAAAAGTTTGGAAAGAATTCTAATTATATGCCACATCAGAGGATTGCAGCTTCTTTTGGTGTCCAAATGAGATAATGCAGCACCCTGTTCAGTCTAGTAACAAGGCCATCTCGGTGGCAGTGATAGGGACTGTCTGTGGTTCTTGTTTGCGCTTCTTTTAGTTTGGTGGTTGTTTGACTTGTTTTACTTTAGACTTGCTGTGGTGGTTGTTGGACTTCTTTCAGTTTCATTGTACATGGTGGTTGTTGCTTGGACCTCTTGTGACAAACTTGCTGTGGTGGTTGCAATGATTTGGACTTGATCTACAATGGTTTGGACCTTTTTTATGCAACTTACTGTGGTGGATGACGAACTGTTATACTGTATTGGATTTTGTGGCTATTTTCTAATGGTCTTGGTTTATATGACCGTTATAATGCGTTTGGAGTTCTGAACCATTATCATGGTGGTGATTACTATAATGTATTTGGACAGTTTATGATGGTTGGAATAGTGGGGCTGTTATAATGTTCATGTTAGTATTATAATGTACGAATGCCAAGTATCAGAAGGTTCAGATTCAGTATCATAATATATTAGGATGGTTTTCTAAGCAAATTGGAGTTTATCTTTGTGTTCTCAAAGTTGTGAAAAAGTTCAGATGCTCCATCTCTTTGCCTTTCTGCTTTGATGTAAGAACTTTATCTGCAGCAAATATAGGCTAGCAGCTTAGAGAACTAAGCTGGAATTATGTTATCAGTCACCTTACTAAGCCTATTTTAGGTTTGGACGGACTTTGTTATCTTACGGCAGATTTGGATGGATTGAAATCTGAATCTATTTCAGGTAATTTCTCAACATCCTCAGGGTGCATGCTGCTATCTGATTGGATTGTGAAGTCTAGTCCAAGTTGAAGGAGACTAACAGTTTCCATTGCTGCTGTCAGGATGCATGCTGATCATAACTGCAATTGTTTATGATGGATTGAAGTCTGGATGGATTAAGATTTGATTATGGTAGGAACGATTTGCCCTGATCCATCTGATTAGAATATTCTAAGTTTCACAGTAACAAAACACAGCTAAAACTTCAATTCGGCAAAGCAAGTCAATGAAAAGCTCAGAAGTTGCTTGGAAATAACATTAAAAAAATGCCAAACCTCATCCTTGTCGATCAGGGGCTGAACTATCTGATAACTATATCAACATGATTATTACAACCATTAGTTAGTCATTCCCCAGAACAAAATCAATTGAATTAGTTTGAACACGCTACAATATATGTAACTTCATTGATATAAAACAAATACATACATGAAGGGCACTGCATCGAACATGTCATGAGGTTTATAATTAACTTCATTGCTTTCCTATTTTTCCAAGTACACACCCACTACCACCAAAGCTATAACTAGCCATGAAATCACTATAGCACACCAGTAGAACTTCTTCATCACCTAGTGCATGACCAGCTCATTCCCAAACTTAATCATTTCTTAATAAATCTTAATATCAATTTCATTCCCATAAGAGTGAGAGGGGGATAGTATTAAGTAAAAAACCCATAAACTGCACTACATCCATATCGTTCATAGCCTAAGTCTTTACATTTTGGTCACAATGGCATTGTCTCCTTGTGCCTTTCATTTATTAGAATAAAAATAAGGATCCATGAAGGAAATTATGGAGCATATCTATACAAAGACAACAAATTGTTACCGACAATGGTGCTCAAATGCATGAACATATTGCAGTCTCAAGTAGTTGGAAGAACTGCAGGAATAGTTTGAGTTCAAGGAACTATTCTATACAACAACTTTAGTATTCATAATTTCACAACCAATGTTTTATGGTAGTCCAGCCTTCTAGGTTTACAATTAATAGGTCCAAACAAAGCTAAATGGTTCAAAGAGTTCTTGATAGCCAATAATTCAAGACACGGTCCAAACCAACTTAGAGAGGATAAAAGGCAATCAATGAGGTAACATACGCAAACCTCAAGAAACAAAGATCAGATCAAATTGAGCATATGAACTTTTTCCTATTAATTAGAGTCCAACTTATGTTTCACTTTGACAGCAAATAGCTGATAAGCACTTAATTAGGTACGAAACTAGTAGCCAGACGATCACAAATTAACACGTGAATATCGTCCACAGTTAACAAGTTTCCCAACCTTCGAAAGAACAAAAGGTATTCTTGGGTCCGTGTGGTTACTAGGTGCACAGTCCGTAAAGTATCATCTGCATGAGAACTCGATCACATGAGGATATCATGAACTTTATTAATGAAGACCAAAAAAAAAAAAAGAAAAAGAGACAAGTTTGGATGAAAGTTTCTCTAAAGATTTATGCGAGTCTGGAAATAAAGCATCAGAACCCAAAACACTTTTATGTGCCAATATTCATTTATCAATGTACTAAGGGTTCAGCTACTGTGCTTTCTTATACTTTTTCTTAAAAAACTAGCTCCAATCTTATCCTTTCAAGCCCATCTTTAAAGTCCTCTGAATTTTTACCTAATGCCTAACATTTTTTGACTTCCCATAAATTATAATATTGTCCACATACAACCAAAAGCATGATAGCAAAAGCTGATTTCGATCTCTAGAAGGTGGGGGCCAAGTATAGGGCTGAAGATAAAGATGAAGGCTAGATGCATATGCTACTAGAGACAGTGGCCGATTTTAGTGCAGGGTTGAGTGCGATGGTCGAAGGCAAAGGAAGGAATTGGATTGAGGGCTGGCATGACATGATGGTTAGGCGTGATGAAAGAGAATTAGATCAAGATCCGATCGCTTTAAAGAAAAAAAATGATATAAAGAAAGGTTTTAAAGTAGGAGTGAAACATAACAGTTGCCGCGGAAATCCGTTCTCCGACTCAGGTGCGCTTTTGGCTCCTGATCCGGATGCCGGTCTCAACGCCTCGGGGTGGAATCTGCAAGACAGTCCGCATGCAGAGGTGCTGTGGGGGTTGCCCTCTGCGGAGGACCATCCGACGTCCAAGTCAGTAGAGATTCACAGCAAGCAGATGTGAGGAGAAGACTCTCACATAAGAGCTCCCCTAGATGGGTGTTCTTTCTCAAGAGTGTGTGTAGTTACGTACCTGAAAGATTAGAGGGCAGCAGTATTTATAGGGGATCACCTGATTCTTTGGGCGTATCACGAGGGGAGGTCTGAAAGCTGTTAGGATTCAGAACGGATTCGAATCAAGTTTGTTATGAGGTCAGTAGGGTCCGTATTTTGTCAGTTAGAGGATCGACGGCTGGGAGAACTGGTTGATGCCTTGAGATTCAGTGATTACGTAGGTTCTAGGCCACTCTTGTGGGTCATAGGCCACTTCTGGGTATGATTCCCCGCTTGAAATCTTATTCAGTTATAGTGAATTCAAATTCTCCCGCGCCGGATTCCGCAGAGGTATTTGAATGCCTCGGTCCGGCCGAGGCAAAGGGGGTTACTCGGGTTACCGAGGTATATATGGCTTAGGTCACCGAGGTGTAAGGATGGTTCCGAAGCCCGAGGCCGGGGCCGAAGAAGAAAGCTCCAGGGCCAAGGAGGAAAGCTCGAGGCCGAGGCCAAGGGGGAAAGCTCGAGGCCGGGGCCGAGGCGGAAAGCTCGAGGCCGAAAGCTGAGGCTGGGACAAGATGTCTGTGGCCGAGCGGGATGATGCCGGGGCGAGGCCGACTTGGAAGATGATGCTGGGGCGAGGCCGACTTGCATGATGCCAGGGCGAGGCCGACACCGAGTGACGAGGCTGAGGGGAACAGGCCCGAGGCCGAACAAAAGCTGGCTCCATATGAAGGAGAGAGAAAAGGTGGCGGACGAGGGGAAGGCCGAGTTGCCAAGTCCAGATGCTGTCATCGTGGCCCATGGGATGGCTCGGGCTACCGAGGTATGAATGGCTTGGGTTACGAGGTATGAGTGGCTTAGGTTATCAAGGTATGAGAATGGCTCGGGCTACCGAAGTATAGATGGCTCGGGTTACCGAAGTATAGATGGCTTGGGTTGCCGAGGTATAAGGATGGTTGGGGTTGTCGGGACGACCTGACGCCGCTGAGGGCGATCGGGCTTCGCTGCTTAGTGGGTCTGACAGTTGGCCGACATGACGTTAGAATTGGACTAGACCCAATTGTCGATGTGCGGTCGTCGAGCAATGACAATTTTACCCCTCATCACATACCCCCCACTCCCTAGTCGAAGTGTAAGTTCGGATATATGGAGTAGAATTTCAGAACAATCTTATTTGGGGGATTCGAAAAGGCGGGCAATGATGATCTCATAAATGATGGGCCGCTGTTTCATCATCATTTTTCGCCGTAGCTTGAGGAGGAAACGCCTCGTTTCCAGCAGGCTACGATAGAGGGAGTTCCACGTGGCGGGGCTCCTTTATTTTTGACGCCCATATCAAAAGTTTTGGCATTTTTGGCTTTCCTTCTGAAGCGTTTATTTAAAGAGGGCTAGGGCGGCGCTCCTTCTGCAACGCCTCTTCGTCCCTGTCATAGAGATTTTTCATTCTTTCTCTGAGCCCTAGCTTGCTTGCTCATATCCTGCCCGTTACTCAGCCAATATGAAGGGTCCAGGTGATGTTGCCTCTGAGGTGACCCTTGACGACCTGGATAGGATCCGTCGCCATTATAGGGTTCCTCGGGATGTAGCCTTATGGGTGCCGAGGGCCAAGCACCGGGTTTCGACCGAATTAAGCCGCGGAGTCTTCTTCTATGAGGAGAGCTTGAGGGCAGTCTCCGATTCCTTCTTCACCCGCTGATACAGGAGGTGATAAGGTTTTACAACATATGTCCAACAATGGTAGCCCCAAATAGCTGGCGCAATCTTATCGGGTTCATCTCGATGTGCAGTCGTGTTGGGGTGACTGCAACCCTTCCCATATTCCGAGTCTGCTACAACCTGGTTTTCGGGAGGAGCTCTGAATGGCCCTACATTGGTCCCTGAAGTCGTTCAAGATGATTTCTGATAACCTGTCTCGATAAAGGAGTGGAAGTTTGATTTTTCATTACCGAAGGTAACATTGGTTCAGATTTTCCGAGGGGATGGGCGAGTTATGTGAAGGACCCGGAGGCTCGCCCAGAGTTGAGCGAGCAGAAGAAGAGAGATCTGGTGACTCTTCGCGGTGGTCAAGTGGTGTCGGCCAGCGCTCTGTTATCAGAGGATGCCTATTTCGCCGCCGGGCTTAGCTCCATTGACCCTCAAGGTGAGTCTTCACTCTGATGGCCAGTGTGTTCATGTAATTCCCCTACTATTTAACTGAACATCCGCTGTGTTTTCAGCCGAGAGGTCCGCATTCATGGGCCAAATGAGGAAGGAGCTGGGCAAGCATCACAGGGGCTCCAGCTCCGGGGACAAGCACAGGTCCAAAAAGAGGGTCCGTCCTTTTGGGTCTCGCTCAAGGGAGCCAAGGATAGACTGCATCGGCCACCACTCCTCCATCTCAAAGAGGGAGGAAGCGGAAGCGCCAGCCATAATTGATGAGCCCTCCCTGCCGGAGGGGGGCAAGATAGCAGAGGAAACCATTGGGGGAGCTCGGGAGGAGCTGCTGAGGTTTCCCCTCTCCAAATAGTAATCGTGTCAGACGATGCCAAGGAGGTGTCGCCGGTCCGTCCGGCGATCCTCCTGCCAGAGGTTCTTCAGTTACCAGCGGTGGGGAGTCCACTGCGCATGGAAGAGGCCCCTGCTCAGGTGGAGGGGTCAGGAGAGGCAGTGGCGGCTGCCGAAGCTCAAGTGGAGCCGCCTTTGAAAGGTTGGTGGAGGTCGAGGTGCCACCTATTGAGGGTCTCTCTGTTATGGTACCAGGGGATGCCATGAAAGAGATTGAAGTTCAAGTGGAGTCTATCGAAGATGGAGCAATAGTCGGAGAGGAAGAGAAAGAAGAAGAATCACTGGATGAAGGGGCACTCGGGCCGAGGTTCCCTCAACCGGGGCTGAAGCATCCGAGGCCCTGCAGGCTAAAGTCTTGATGGAGGAAGCCGAGTGGATGGCAGTTCCTCTGGCAGAAGCCCCTCAGGCCGGCTCTTCGGATATGAGTTTTCTTGTCCACAGCCTAGAGGTGGATGACATGCTCACTGCCTTGATGCGTTCTGTATTGCGTGCGAGGGGAAGTTCCTCGTCGGATGAGCCTGCAGTTGGGGATATTATTGATGCAGCTTTTGGTCAGTCCAGGGCGCCAAAGGATGTTTAACTTCTCCCCGAAATTATCAACGCTACTCTTATGAAAATTGCTTCAAACTACACCTCCCGGGTAAGCCATTGTACCGAGGTTGTAATCCTTAGTTGGTCGGTCCGGCCATGGTTTCTCACTTGTGTTTTTTTGTAGAATGCCTTTATTACGAGGGCGCTGAATTGACGCTTAAATTTGGCCACTGGGGCTTGCGCTCAGGCCAGGAAGGAAGCGGCTGACCATCGGGCGAGGGTGGATTCGACCAGCCGGCTTTCCAGGGCCTTGGCGTTCGTTAAGGCGGACATTGAGAAGATGGGCGAGTCTTACTGAATTACTGCCGAGAGGGCCTCTTGGCTCGAGGCTCAAGTCAAAGAGCTTCAGGGTTTCCGTGAACAATCGAACAAGGCTTGCCTGGAGTTATCCCAAATTAAGGCTAAGCATGCCAACGAAGTTAAAGCCATGCAGCTGTATTTTGACAAAAGATGTGACCAGCTAAAGAATAGTCATGCCGAGGAGAAGAATGGCTGGAGCAGAAGGCTCGAGGAGGAGGAGCATAGGTGCCGGCGGCAGTGGGATCAGCTTACCGGTCTGAATAAGGAACTTGCCGATATAGAAGATGGGCTGAAATGGCAGCATGACCAGATTGCTATGCTCACCGCCGATTTTGATCAATCTCGATGGAAATCAAGGACAAACAATCCCTGATTAACAACCTCAAGGAGGGTCTCCATCAAATGAAACGGTCAAATTGAAGGCCCTGGAAAAGGTCCATGAGCTGAGCAATAAAATGGCTCGGTGAGAGGAAGAGATATAGTGTCTTCTCATTTACTCTCTTTCGACATTTTTCTTTTGTTTGTGGACTCAAACGACCTGATGTTTTGCATATGGGCAAAATTAGGCTCCAAGCGTAGGAGCAATTTAAGGCTCTAAGGGCGGAGTTGACCGCGAATCGCCAAATGAACCTCGATCTCGGGAATCAGCTAGTTGAAGCTAACAACCGAATCATCTCGGCTGTGGAGGAGTATAGAAGTTCCGCTCAGCTTTCTGAAGAGCGTAGAGAGGCTTGTGCCGATGCATTCCGGTTCGGCGAGGAGGAAACTCGGGCTAAGATCTCTCGAGTGTATCCCAAGTTGGATTTATCTTTCCTGGAGGCCGAGCTGTTTGATACTCGTACCCTGAGGGCCGAAGAAGCCGAGTATGAGGATATTTCGGATGTCGATCTTGACGCTATCCTGGGTCCCAAAGAGGCCATGGCTATCAAAGAATGCCTTCACCCTACTGCCGAGGAACTCGAGGTCCCTCTTCCAACAACATTCGAGGTGGGTGAGGCAAGTCAAGTCCCTCCAGATGTTACTAAGGGGGTTTCCGGGACCGATTCGAACCCTGATTCTTAAGGGTTACACATGTATTTTTTATTTTTTCAACGTGTAATCCGATCGGGACTAAATGAATGAATCTTTTAATTTCTTTTTGCTTTGCCTTATCGCTTTGGTCATTGTTTTTTCGAATGACTTTTTTGCTGGGAGTTCCTTTGATGGTAAACGAATCGTAAACAAAATGCGCTTTAAAGTCAATAGCCCTTGGGGGTTCCGAATCGAAGATTTTGCCCAACCGAAGCCAGATTAACTAGTTTTGCCGATGCATAAAATCATTCGGTTTTGCCGTGGAATATAACTCCGACTTTGCCTCAGTCAGGGCCGAGGAGGAAAGCTCGAGGGGGACGAGGTGTCTGTGGCTGAGCGGGATGATGCCGGGGCGATGCCGGCTTGCGTGATGCCGGGGTGAGGCCGACACCGAGTGACGAGGCCAAGGGAAACAGGCCGAGGTTAGGTGCGCGTAAGCCAACTTGGTTTGCCGAGGCACAAAATGGTTCGGTGTGAAATGACCGAGGGCGGTGCAAATACCTCGGCTGAGGCCGAGGTTAGATAGCTCAGTTTGTCCAAAGCAAAAAGTTGGTACGTCTTTTGCTATGGCATATAAAACGGCTTTGCCGAAGGATGCCTCGTTTCTGTTTAAGGCATTTATTTCGTCGGCCTTTTCCAACACGGTCTTTTTAACGTATGCGGTAAGCACTCGATCGCCATTGGGCGACGTCATTTTCGAAAGGGGATTTCCCAGGCCTGACCATATCTCAAGGATCTGCGGTCGGTTTTTAGCATTTAAGGCTCTTGATTCAAGGTTAGAAGAAAATCTTCATCTTCCATCATGTCTTGGGAGGTGCGTTCGAAGCGCTTTGGAAAGTGCCCTTTTCTTTTGATGTACCATGTGGCAGCGTGGCCAGGGCGTTTCAAATTCCAGGGCTCTCTTCTTTAATAGCTACTCCCGGTTTGCTTGCCTATAAAAATGGGGAGAGCGGGCCATGTTAGGCTATCTCTTAAGGCTTTCTCTTTCTGTGAGTTGTAAGGGCTTTCATGGCGCCTGTTTCATTGAGAGTGGGGAGATCGAGCTTTCCTCTTGAAAGCTGGTTCTTCCCAGATAGTTAGGGTGAAGGAGAAGCTGCTGAAGAGCAAACAGGTCATATGGAGAGCGCACGGGATGCCCGCAGAGGTCATATGGGGAGCGCACGTACGTGCTTTCTGTGTGTCCTTTGTCACTTGCCATGGGGATTGCAGGAAATGCAAAGCATATGTATTCCCCATGGTCGACATGGACCTCTCCCCCTTCCTTAGCTTGGACTTCTTGGTTCGTCTGCATGAGAGGTCTTTTCTTGAGCGAGGAGGGAGGAGAGTGGTGTTGGTTTGCTGGTTCTCTGCCTACGTCATCGGGCAGCGGCTAGCAACCCAGCATCCCACTTAGGGGGGAGGCCTCATTGGCATAAGCATCCAGGTCTTTGACCTGGTTATGATCCCTCAATGTGTCCGTCCAAGGGATCCGTGGATGGCCTACTTTGTTCTTTGGCATTAACCAGTGGCTCAACAGAGCTGTCTGGTTTATCTGATTTCTAGGGTCGGATGTAGAGACATCGTTATCGACCGAAGCTGCTCAGCCAAACTTTTTATTTATCTTTATTTCCTGTGCTATGACACACTTGTAATGCCTCTCAAGACGTTGTAATTTTTTCATCAATAAAGAAAGTTCTTACTCTTTCTTCTTCTAACATCTGTTTCTTTTTCCGATGTGATTGTATTGAGAGTTGCTATTCTCATTTAAACTTTTCGGACCGTCGCATAATCTATAAGTCCAGCAACGCTTTTGCTACTTTGTTTTTGTTAACGTGATATTCAGTCCTCTGTGGAGGAAGCGTTCATCTCTATTTAGGTCAGAGGGAGGCCTGGGCGGCCCTGTGAACTCATGTGGTGAACATGATCTTATTTAAGGGATGAAGTAGGTATTTCTTTGAAAAGAAATAACTTGCATAATCTTGCTGGTGAGTGAAAGGAGGTTACTTACCTCTGCCGAAGCATCATAGGATGCCTGAGTCACGCCAGAGTGTTTGAGGAATCACCCGATCAGGCCGAAGCTTTAGAACTATATCACTCGGTTTGGCCGAGGCTTCGGGATAATTCAGAAATATATCACTCGGTTTGGCCGAGGCTTCAGAAATATATCACTTGGTTTGTCCGAGGCTTCAAAATATATCACTCGATTTGCCGAGGCTTCAGAAATATATCACTCGGTTTGTCCGAGGCTTCAGAAATATATCACTCGGTTTGGCCGAGGCTTCAAGATTATATTTTACTTGGCGCTACTAAGGTACAGAGACCATCACTCAGCTTAGCCGAGGCTTCAAGATTATATTTTACTTGGCGCTGCCAAGGTACGAAGCTCTCTCGGCCCGCCGAGGTTTGTCAAATATATTTTACTTGGCACGGCCAAGGTATGGAGATCGCTCGGCCCGGCCGAGGATTTAAGATTATATTTTACTTGGCACTACCAAGGTATGGAGACCGTCATTCGGCTTGGCCGAGGCTTCAAGATTATATTTTACTTGGTGCTACCAAGGTACGAAGCTCTCTCGGCTCAGCCGAGGTTTGTCAAATATATTTTACTTGGCATGGCTAAGGTACAGAGATCGCTCAGCCCGGTCGAGGTTTTAAGATTATATTTTACTTGGCACTGCCAAGGTACGAGACTGTCACTCGACTTGGCCGAGGCTTCAAGATTATATTTTATTTGGCACTGCCAAGGTACGAAGCTCTTCCCCGAGGTTTGTCAAATATATTTTACTTGGCGGCCAAGGTACGGAAATCGCTCGCCGGCCAAGGATTTAAGATTATATTTTACTTGGCACTGCCAAGGTACGAAGACTCGGCTTGGCCGAGGCTTCAAGATTATATTTTACTTGGCGCTGCCAAGGTACGGAGACCATCACTCGGCTTGGCCGAGGCTTCAAGATTATATTTTACTTGCGCTGCCAAGGTACGAAGCTCTTTCGGCCCTGAGGTTTGTCAAATATATTTTACTTGGCAGCCAAGGTACGGAGATCGCTCGGCCCGGCCAAGGATTTATAAGCCTGCTTCTCATTGCAGCTTTCAAGGAGAGTTCTAAGAATTTTGCGAGTCTTTGAGAATTAAATTTAATTCAATGAACAAAATAAGTTTAGTAAGAGCATACTTTTACTGATGATATGCGTGAAGATTATCCGAGTTCCATGTCCGAGGAATAGATTTTCCATCCAACTCTTCGAGCTTGTAGGTGCCGGGTCTGATTACTTCCGCCACTTGGTAGGGGCCTTCCCAATTCGGGGATAATTTTTCTTGCTCTAGAGGCTTCGAGATGGATGCCTTCCGAAGCACCAGATCGTCGAGGAGAAAAAACTTTCCTTGGACTCTGGTGGAGTGATAACGAGCTACTCTTTGTTGGTAGGCGGCCATCCGGATTCGGGCCTTCTCCCTGACTTCTTCTATCAAGTCAAGATTAGTTCGGAGCTGCTCGTCGTTGGATTCTTCCGAATAACCTTCCACGCGAGGGGAGGGAGTCCAACCTCCACTGGAATGACAGCCTCTGTGCCGAAGGCCATCTTAAATGGGGTTTGCCCCGTGGGTACCCTCTCGGTAGTCCGGTACG
>UESW01001502.1:24356-44304 GCA_900491605.1 Calamus simplicifolius
TCCATGTAGGAGAGTTCGGTTGGTTACCTGGCTTCTCCATTAGCTTGAGGATGTCCGACCGACGTCAGGTGATGGAGAATGCCATGATCCTCGCAGAACTCTCAGAACTTAGGGTTGTCGAACTGCTTCTCGTTGTCAGTGATGATAGTGTGCGGAAGACCGAAGTGGCAGATGATGGATCTCCACACGAAGTCTTTAGCGCGGGCTTCGGTTATCTGGGCGACTGCCTCGGCTTCAACCCATTTAGTAAAATAATCAATTACAACAAATAAGAACTTCTTTTGCCCCATTGCAAGGGGGAAAGGGCCAAGAATATCCATCCCCCACTTGGTGAAGGGCTAGGGGGATGATATGGAAGTCAGGTGCACCGAGGGGAGCCTCTGAACATTCGAATGCCTCTGGCATAAATTATAAGTTGAACGAGGTCATCGGCATCTTTTTGCATCGTCGGCCAATAATACCCTTGACGCAACACTTTGTGTCATAGGGCCCGACCACCGAGGTGATTGCTGCAGATGCCTTCGTGGACCTCTTGAAGAGCATAGTCGGCCACTGTTGGTCAGAGGCATTTGAGCAGCAGCATTGAGAAGGACCGCTTGTACAGCTAGTCATTAATCAAAAATAATGAGATGATTACAATTTCAACTTTCTTGCTTCCTTTCTATCAGTGGGCAGCAACCATTCCTTGAGGTACTGGTGCAGGGGGTCCATCCAGGATGGTTCGGTGTCAATCTGCATCATTTGATCAGCATCGGTGATGCTGGGCTTCTCCAGGACCTCCAAGTGGAATTTTTGCTCAAGATCCATTGACTCCGCAGTCGCCAGGCGAGACAGTAGGTCGATGCATGTGTTTTCAGTCCTTGGGATTTGGACAATTTTAAATTCATCGAAATAGGAGGATAGACGTGCACCTTTTGGAGGAACCGAATCATACTCAGCTCTCGAGCCTCGAATTCTCCCTGCACCTGGCCAGCCACCAATTGGGAGTCGGTGTAGGCAATCAGTTTTTTGACTTTAAGCTCGTGGCGATTCGGAGTCCGGAGAGCAAGGCTTCATACTCTGCTTCATTGTTTGAAGCCGGGAAGGAGAAGCGGATGCCATATTCAAAAGTCGTGCCTTCTGGACTGGTGAGGACCAGGCCGGTGCCAGAACCGCCCTGCTGGAGGATCCATCAGCGTGAAGCAACCATGGGGCGCTGGGCTTTGGTTGTCCGGGAATATCCGAAACAGAGCCATCTTTAGGTATGGTACATTCGAGGAGGAAGTCCGCCAAAACCTGGGCTTTAATGGCTGGACGAGGTTGATACTGAATGTCGTGCTCGTTCAGCTAACAGCCCATTTGGTTATTCTCCCCGATGCTTCTGGATGATGGATAATTGCCTTGAAGGGTTGGTAGACAGGACGATGACATGTGCGCTTGGAAGTATGGCCGCAGCTTTCGGACCAATGTCACCAGGGCTAGGACCATCTTCTCGACTCGAGTATACCTCGTTTCAGCATCCTTGAGCAATTTGCTGACATAATAAATAGGTCTTTGAACTTTGTTCTCCTCTCTAATTAGCACCGAGCCAACAACGTCTTTAGAGACCGCCAGGTATAGATTCAGCACTTCCCCTGGCTTTGGGCTGCTGAGGAGAGGTGGTGAGCCGAGGTATTTCTTGAGGTCTTCGAAGGACTTCTGGCAATCTGGGGTCCACTAAAAGATTTTGGCCGACCAAGCACTTTGAAGAAGGGAAGGCATTTCTCGGCCGACCGAGCAATGAAGCGGCTGAGGGCTGCCACTCTCCCAGCGAGGCGTTGCACGTCCTTGACTGACCCAGGGGGGCCATTTGTTGCAGGGCTTGGATCTTCTGAGGGTTTGCCTCGATGCCTCACTAAAAAGCCATGAAGCTAAGGAATTTCTCAGAATTGACCCCGAAGGCACATTTGGTGGGGTTGAGCTTCATCTGATACTTTCGAAGTGTAGCGAAGCTCTCCGCGAGATCCTTGATGTGTTGGGATGCCTCCTTGCTTTTTACCAGCATATCATCAACATACACCTCCATGTTCCGACCAATTTGTTCCTTGAAGACTTTGTTGACCAGCCTTTGGTAGGTGGCACCTGCATTTTTAAACCAAAGGGCATAACTCGTAGCAATAGATACCTCAGTCGGTGATGAAGGCGGTTTTCTCCTCATCTTCGGGCGCCATTGGATCGGTTGTAGCCTGAATAGGCATCCATAAAAGTCAGCATTTGATGGCCTGAAGTTGAATCTACGAGCTGGTCGATCCACGAAAAGGGAAGCTATCTTTTGGGCAGGCCTTATTGAGGTCAGTGAAGTCGATGCAGATCCTCCATTTGCCATTCGACTTTTTCACCATGACCATGTTCGCCAGCCAGTCGGGGTAACTAACCTTCCAGATAAACTTGGCTTTGATGAGTTTATCCACCTCTTCTTCAATGGCTTTTTGGCGCTCGGGAGCGAAGCTCCTTTTCCTCTGCTTAATGGGCCTGAATGTCTCATCCATACTGAGGTGGTGGACCAGGACATCTGGGCTGATTCGGGCATATCTGATGCAGACCAGGTGAAGACGTCAGCATTCCTTCGAAGGAATTCAATTAATTCTTGCCGAAGCTTTCCTTCCAGCTGTGACCCAACCTTTATAGTTCGGTCGGGCCGAGCCTCGTCAAGTGGTACCTCCTCTAGTTCTTCGGCCGGCTCTCCTCATTGCTCGGTAAGATCTTCCCAGCATCCAGCCCATCCACCTCGGGCTTTCTGGATTGAAGGTCGGCGATGAAGCAATGTCGAGCTATGATCTGACTTCCTCGAACAACTCCCACTCCCCATTTTGGGGAACTTCATGGCGAGATGGGAAATGGAAATGATGGCTTTGAGAGATATTTGCCCCGGTCTACCGAGGATGGCATTGTAGGGAGTCCTAAGCTTGGTCACGAGGAAATCCATGAGTATGGTAGCCACGCTGGGCCAGGTGCTGGCTCGAACTGACAGAGTGATGACTCCTTCAGGAATTATGGAGTCACCTATGAAGCCCACTAGAGTGGACTCCACCGATCGGAGGCTTTCTACCCAGAATTTTAATCTCACAAATGCATCGAAATACAGAACATTAACAGAGCTTCCACTATCAACCAAAATTTGGTGTACATCATAATTGTCCATATTTAAAGATACAACCAGAGCATCATCATGGGAGTACTGTACCTCCCAAGGTCTTCATCAGAGAAAGTGAGCTCATCAATTCGAGCCTTCTTTGGTGAATTTTCTGCTTGCCCGGCCAAGAGGATGGGGATCCGGCCGCCGTTATCACATTGACATTGCCAAGGACCAGGGATTCGATGGAGGAAGCTGGCGAGGCTCGGGTTGGCGATTCTCCTCATTGTTCGGCTCAGGGGGACCCCTGAACCGGTCCAGCTGCCCCGCCGAATCAATCGCTCGATCTTATTCTTTAGCTGCCAGCAGTCTTCAGTATCATGCCCGTAGTCCCGATGAAAGCGGCAGTACTTGGTAGGGTCCCTCCGAGTTGCATTGCCTCGGAGAGGGGGAGCCGGGGAATTTGCCGCTCGATCTCCAATAGGATTTGCGCTCTTGGTGCGGTAAGGGGAGTGTAGCGGTCGAACCTTCGGGCCGAACTCTGGGTTCGATCTCGAGGCAGCGGTGGAGGAGCTCTATGGTGGCGAAGCAGGCTAGTACGGCGGTGGGCCCATTGCTTGTCCGAGCCCTTTGCCTCCTTCTTCTTCAGCTGCTCGGCCCGAGCTGATCTCCTTGATTCTTTAACCTTGGCGTACTTGTCCGTAGAGACATCATATCCGAAAGGCTCTTTGGGTAATTAACCTCTAGAGCCAAGTAGAAGTCTCCCTCCTTGGACACTCCTCCGGCCAGGGTGGACATGGCCACCTATGGTTGAGATGGTCGACTTCTAAGAGGGCCGTGTTGAAGCGGCCGAGGTAATTCTTCAGCGATTCCCCCTCTCTCTGCTTGACCTCGGAGAGGGAATCAGATCTCCGTCGCTAGCGACGGCTGCTGACAAACTGGCTGATAAGTAAACAACTTAGCTCGCAAAAGAATCAAATGGAACCTGGCTTCAAGCTGTTGAACCAGGTTCAGGCAGATCTCCTTAAGGTGGAAGGGAAGGCTCTGCATAGGATCGCATCTGATGCTCCGTGGAACATCATGATGGATCGAAGCTACTAAGATGGTCGTCGGGATCGGTGGATCCATGATACGGCTCGATGGTAGGGAGCTTGACATGAGGGGGAATCACTTCCCTCATGATCCTCTAGGAGAAGGGGATGCCTTGCTCCTCTTTTGGCTGGGATGGAGGAGCTTGCCTGGTAGCGTCTAACTCCCGACGCCATTCTTGCCGCATCTCCTGCATCTGCTGCCTGATCCCCTCGTCCAGAGTGGTAAGAGGGATCGGGCGATGGGAAGGCGGCAACAGTGTCGAGCTCTGGGAAGACACCGGAGAAGGGGAACGAACCCGCCTAGATCTGAGTGGGCTCTTCCCTCTAGCTCGCTGCGGCGCTGGTTTTGCCCTTGTGGGCTGGTGATGACGATCCACCGCCTCCGGTGGATTAGAGGAAGAGATTGCTGGCGGAGCAGGGGCAGCAGCCTCTTCATGAAGCTGAGGAGCAAGGACGACAGAGCCAGGGATTGCTTGGAGCCCCTGGACCAATTGGGTCAATGCCTGAACTTGCTGGACCAGAGTGGCGAACTGGTCCAGCGTCACTACCGTTGCCGACGGCGAAGGAGTTTCAGCTGGCAGTGGCGGCGGAGGTACCGCACCGCTAATCGGATCAGCCTTTGAGGAGCGGCCTGATCTTGAGCTTCATATGTAGCTCTCTTCCGATTGGCAATTAGAGGATGCTTCTCTGATTTTTTGAGTCTTGTCTCCTGGATCACAAGTTTATGGGACTTGGGGCCCTTCCTCTAGCGCTAATCTGTTGCCGCAGAAATCTATTCTCCGACTCGGGTGCGCCTCTGGCTCCTGATCCAGATGCCAATCTCGTCGCTTCGGGCGGAACCTGTAAGACAGTCTGCATGCAGAGGGTGCTGTGGGGGTTGCCCTCTACGGAGGACCCTCCGACACCCAAGTCATTGGAGATTCACAGCAAGCAATGTGAGGAGAAGACTCTCACAAAGAAGCTCTCCCTGAGCTCAAAGCTCTTGAGAGAGAACACCCGCCAAAGGGGAACTCCTCTGTGAGAGTCTTCTCCTCACATCTGCTTGCTGTGAATCTCTACTGATTTGGGCGTCGAAGGGTCCTCTGCAGAGGGCAACCCCCACAGCACCCTCTGCGTGCAGACTGTCTTGCAGGTTCCGTCCAAGGCGATGAGATCGGCGTTCAGATAGAAGCCAGAGGTGCACCCGAGTCGGAGAACAGATTTTCGGCAACATGCATCATGTTATTGTGTTTTATCAGAGAAAAAAAGGGGAGTGTTATAAAAAAGTTATTTGGCTACGTGGAATTGTTTTGAGTTTTAAAGGTATGGTCACCGTCGTATAGTTACCCCCCTCCTACGATGTGCTTTATTACATACTAAAATTGCAACTAAGAGCCATATTATCTCTCATCCACGGTTTAAAAAGTAACTAAAAACTTTGCCAAAGCACATCAGTAAATATATTCTCGGTAAGGCTATCAGTATCCCAACAATGTAGTAGTTTGGTAAGTTCACGAATGTCGCGTTCAAAAGTAACACAATTTGATTATTTCTAAAAGGAAACATGAGCCTAGGATTCCTGTTTCATTTTCTAAGCTGGCAACAGCTAGTTTGATTTATATATTACTGTTATAAGAGGTTTGCTAGCTAAAAAATCTCTATGGATGTTTAAGTCTTCTCAGAAGGAAATAAGGTGGCTATTTGATACTAAAACGCAAGAAATTCCAATGTTGAGACTCAGATGAGCGGCTTCCTTTTTTTTTTGCTACTTGTTTCTATTGCAGCTACAGTTATGCTTGGAGGTCTTAGCCATCGTATTCAGTTTGGAGTTGATAGCACTGAAAGGCTTGGGTGATCGCTGCAGTTTTTTTGGCTTGTGCTCTGATATGTTTCAATTGGTTGCTGTCGGTTGGCTTGCTGATCATTTGGTTCCGATGCATGCTTTTTATTACTTGGCTTTTAGGTTATGTTTGATAGCCGATAATTTATTCAGATTACCATTAATTTAAATAGGGCTCATCAGATAATTATATTTGATACATGCCAATCTATCTTGTAGAGATAATACAGATTACTTCAGAAAATGATGGTTATCCATATTATCAAATGATGTGGCTGATCAAGCCTTGGTAGGGTTAACGAAGAGCAACTGACGGAACCCTCAGTTCGACCTCCAAGGCTCCCTCGGACCTCATATCCCCTTGGCCTCGGACCTTATATCCCTCGGCCTTCGAGGCCCCCTCGGACCTCATGTCCCCTCGGCCTCGGACCTGGAGTCCCCTCGGCTTCGGACCTCGTGTCCCCTCAGCCTTGGACCTCATGTCCCCTCGGCCCCGGACCTGGAGTCCCCTCGGCCTCGAACTCGAGTCCCCTCGGCCTCAGCCTGAGGTCCCTTATTCCTCGAGCCGTCCGACACAACCACGTAGCCCACCAACCGCCTGCAGCTGCCAAGTGGCCCACTAACCGTCTGCAACTGTGCATGGCCACCGTTTGTAATGGCGCATGCCTGACATGACCAGGCCCATTTGCCACCTGTGGCACTGTGCCTGGCAGGCAACCGGCAGGGCAAGACACCTCTGACATGCCCAGTGTTGGTTACGACCTGTCCATATCAGCTTGGCCACCTGCCCGCTACCGGACAATGATACACTAGGATTAGCCATCTTCTTGAAAGGGAGAAGGGGACCTTCGAACAGGTATAAAAGCCCACACTTACAACGAGGGAAGGGATCTGAACTCAAGCTTTCTTAACTTCCTATTAGCTCTTTTTCTTGACTGTTCCCAAGTTGCTTACTTGAGCGTTGGAGGGTCCCTACCGGTGTGACCGGTCTCCGGGGACTTCTTTGCAGGAGCTTCTTCGAGGAGGAGGATCTCTGTTTCTCGGCATTGGAGGAACGTGACTTGGCGGCAACAAATTGGCGCGCCAGGTAGGGGGAAGGTTGACAAAGAAGAAAGCTCGAGCCAGTCAGCTGTAGATTCTCCTTCCCTGAGTATTCAAGGAGATGGTGGTAACATGTGCGCAGGAGGTTTCCACCAGCTATGCCGGAGGCATTGCCAGGGGGTTGACCCGCCTGAAGGCCCCCTTGTTCCCCAGTCCAGCGTCCCCACTCCGCCATCGCCACCACCGTCGCAGTAGCAACATGATCAGATTGCCGCCCTCACCATGCAAGTCAGTCGTTGGTGGTGGCGGTCCAGGTTCTGCAGCAGCAACCGGCCACTGCGCAACGGCAACCGAAGCCACCCTCATTGGTTCTGAGGGTGGTTCAATCCAGCCAGCATTCTTCCAGAGAAGATCCCCCTTTCGGAAGGTCTGACACGCCATGCTTTGCCCCGACATCATCGCCGGGAGGCCTCTAGGAGGTCCCGGTCCCCTTCTCGTCACGCCAGCGCTTCCCTTAAGCGACGGCATGGGAGGGAGGTGGAGCGCACCCATCTGCATCGTGCCACCCCTCTCCATCCTCTGAATCTTTAAGGGAGGGGTCCTTTGATGACCGGATAGCTCACCAGGCCGAGCGCCGATTGGATGAATACAACCAACGGCTGGAGGAGCTCAGCCGCAGGATCATCAACCCGTCAGAAGCGGATTACGACAACCGTCCACACTGTCCCGCCGCATAATGGAGGAGCCAATTTCAACCCAGTTCTGCCTCCCTCAGTTGGACCCATACGATGGGACCACGATCCTCTGAACCATCTGGAAAGCTACAAGGTCCTCATGCAGGTCCAGGGGGCAACTGACTCCTTCCTTTGCATTGCCTTCCTCTCCACCCTGAGGAAGGCTGCCCGAGCTTGGTACTCCCGCTTGCCACCATGGAGTATCAACTCCTTTTGATAGCTACAGAGGAACTTCCTGGCTCACTTCGATGCCTTCCAGAAGATCCCTCGCGTGGCGGACAATCTATTTTTATCCAGCAGAAGAGCAATGAATCCCTACGGAACTTCGTCGCCCGATTCAAAGAAGTTGCCCTCAAGGTCTACAACCTCGAGGACTCTGTGGCCACTTTGGCCTTAAAGTGGAGGCTCCGTCCTCCCGTTTTGCCTACTCCCTCGATAAGAAGCTGCCCGGCTCCTATGCCGAACTGCTGAGCCAGGCATAAAAGTACATTTGCGCTGATGAGGCCGACTCCTTCGGCGCGAGGTGGATGGGAGTTCCGCCAAGAAGCAAGCCCGTCTCGAGCCTGTTGAGGCTTGGCCCAGGAGGCCCGAGCCTCCTCGCTGACCATACAACCATCCGCAAGTGCTCGCTCCTAAGGAGGGTCCGTTCACTCTCCTGCTTGCCCCGATATCTCATATCCTGATGGAGGTCGAGGGCGAGCCATATCTCTAGCGCCCTCCTCCATTGAACCCCAAGATTCCCCATAACCAAAATATGTACTGCCGCTTCCACGAGACCACGGCCATGATACTAAAGACTGTCGCCAGTTGAAAAAGGTGATTGAAGACCTTATCCTGTGTGGCCACCTGGGAAAGTTCGTTCAGAGGGGTAACCCGAGTGCACCCGGTCCATCCGCACCTCCGCCTCCTAAGGTTAGAATCAACAATGTCCCAATTGAGAAGACGGTGGCCATGATCTCCTGGGGGCAGGCGGCGCCTCCAAGAGGCCGCAGGGGGATGTGGAGCTAGATTCTGTAATTTTCTTTTCTAAGGGGACCTAGAGGGGATAGTTAACAAGAATGATGACAGCGTCATCATATCTATGACAATAGCAAAGCACCCTGTAAAAAGAATTTTAGTTGATAGTGGGAGCTTAGTTGATGTTTTGAGTTACGATGATTTGTTCAGATGAACTTGTCTCCTGGCTCACTTCGGCCAGTCACCATGCCCATGATGGATTTTACTAGAGATTCTGTAAGGGTCGAAGGCGAGATCACCCTTCCTGTCACAGCCGGGACCCCACCGTGTCAGAGCACGTTTTCATGAATTTTTTGGTTGTCCGGATTCCCCTGGCCTACAACGCCATCCTTGGGAGAGCCGGTCTACACCTTCTGGCAGTCATCTCCACAAAAAGACTGCTCATGAGGTTTCCCACAGTGAAGGAGTCGGGGAGATATGGGGGGAGCAGAACCCATTGCCACTTTGCTACCATATGGCCCCCAGCTCGCAGGGGTGGTGTCTACGCCGGCATCAGAATCGCTCAACCTCGAGACTTAGAGAGGAAGGGGGAACCAGCTGAGTACCTGCTGACCTTCCCGCTAGGGGAGACCCGACGAGGATGGTTCAGATTGGAGCGCTACTCTGAAGGAGGCACGCGAGCAGCTTCTAGCCTTCATGCGTGCCAACTCCGATGTCTTTGCATGGTCGGCATCGGACATGCCAAGTATACCCGAAGAGGTAATCATCCATCAGCTTGATATCAAACCAAAATGCTGACCCATCCGGCAAAAGAAGAGGAGCTTTGCCCCCTACCGACAGAAGGCCATTGACGAGGAGGTTCGTAAGCTGGTGGCTACTGGCCACATCCGAGAGGTCCACTATCCTGACTGATTAGCCAACGTTGTGATCGTCCGCAAGGCTAGCGGGACCTGGAGGATATGCGTGGACTTCACTGATCTCAACAAGGCGTGCCCCAAGGATAGCTTCCCACTACCTCGGATTGATTAGCTGGTGGACGCCACATCCGGTTACGAGACCCTCAGCTTCATGGATGCCTTCTCAGGCTACAACCAGATCAAGATGGACCCGGCGGATGAGGAGGCTACCTCATTTGTGACCGAGAAGGGCATATACTATTACAAGGTAATGCCAATCGGGTTAAAGAAAGCTGTGGCCACCTATCATAGGCTAATGAATAAGTATTGAGGACCAGATCGGGCGCAACATGGAGGTATACATGGATGACATGCTAACCAAGAGTATCTGTACCACTGACTATGTCGCCACCTTGTAGAGACCTTCGGCAATCTCCGTCGGTACTAGATGAGGCTAAATCCCCAAGTGTGCTTTCGGAGTGACAACAGGCAAGTTCTTGGGCTTCATGGTGACGCAGCGGGAGATCGAGGCGAACCCCGATAAAATCCAAGCTATCCTTGACATGAGGCTCCCGGCTAGCAAGAAGGAGGTGCAGCGCTTGACTGGGAGGGTGGTAGCCCTGAGCTGATTCTTGTCCAAGTCAGCGAGAGGTATCTGCCTTTCTTCAAGGTGCTGCGCAAGGTCAATTTCGAATGGACAAAGGAGTGTCAGAAAGCCTTTGAGGAGTTAAAGGAATTTCTATCCACTCCACTGCTGCAGTTCAAGCCGAGGAGTGAAAAGGAGCTCTTTCTCTACCTTGTAGCCTCCCCCAAAGCCGTCAACTCCGTGCTTGTATGCATGGATGCTGGGGACGCAACGGCCAGTTTACTACACCAGCAAGGTGCTTCATGATGCAGAGACCAAGTATTCCAGAACCGAGAAGGTCATCTTTGCCCTGATCGTCTCCGCTCAGCGCTTCAGGCCCTACTATTATGGTGCTCACGGACCAGTCCCTCCGAACGATCTTATCCCGTCCTGACACCTCCGGTTGACTCGCGAAGTGGGCTATCAAGCTTGGAGAGTTTGACTTATCCATCCGACTGAGGTATGCAATGAAGTCCCAAGTGTTAGCCGATTTCCTGGTTGAGTGCACTTGGGCCGAGGAGCGCTCGGGAGAACCCTGCTTGGAGTCTGATGCAGGATCGATTCGCATGCAAGTAATTTTTTTTAATGATTAATAATTACAGTTGATTATTCTTCCAAAGTAATAGCCTAAGAGGGATTCAGAAAAATTCACAGTAAATCCGCACGCGAAATAGTTCCTAAAAAATAAGGAAGAAGGACTATCGAGGCTAAGAAGCCCCGGTAGGGCTTGCTCTCCTACAATAAAGTTACTAGTAGATTAGAGGGGTATACCTAGCAAGAGGGGAAGATCAAAGTGTTGAAGGGGTTGCTCTGCCTGGCGGATGCGCCCTAGATGACCAAGCCTTGAGCCCACGGATCTGTGGCCAAGTATCGCTGACCTGGATGACGATCACCTTGAATCCTAGATTCGTGGCTACTGAGGGATCTGCAAGATCGCCATACAAGGGTTAAAGAATAATAGAGAAAATTTAGAATAGAGGCAAAGAGACAAGGAAGGAGTAGAGAAAAGGGAAGCCGACCAAGGGCTCTTGGGCTCCACTATTGGAAGACAAAGGTGGCGGCCAGGGTTTCTCCTGAAGATTTGGGATGTTGGCATGCGCAGGAGGAGGGAAACAAGAGCACCAGAGAACCAATTAACAAAAATCACAATAACTTAAAACTTGGATTGATTGATTAATAATAAAAGATACATCATTCATACAAGAGGGTCTCTTTTATAGAGCAAGAGACTTGGGGCCCAAGAAAATACAGATATGGAAAGAGAGAAAGAAAAAAAAGGCGCTCTAATCAAATTTGGCATGAAATCTGTAGCGTCCAGATGAGGAAGGTGATCTTCTAGATGCAATCAGCGACATTGGATTCGGCATGAAATCTGTGGCGTCCAGATGAGGCAGGTAATCTTCTAGCTATGATTGAGATGCAATCAGCGGCACCTTAATTTGGCATGAAATATGCAACGTCTAAATGAGAAGGTGATCTTGGAAAGCGGTCAATGCAATTGGCGGCAGCCTGATTTGGCATGAAATTGGCATCGGTCAGATGAGAAAATGATCATCTAGATCGGGAAGGTTGCTTGCTCTGCTAGGTGGCATGTGGGCTTCTTGAAGTAGGTATGGCACCAACTTGAATTTAGCAGCTACTCTGTCTGACTGTGATGGCCTTGTCTTCTGCTTCAATACTGATGTCTCCTCTTGTAAGCTGATGAACTTACTATAGGACTCACATTAAAATAAACTGAACTGGATAGGACTCAATTTAGAATAAAATGAACTGGACGGGACTCAAAAATAAACTAAACTTTATTCCAACACAAGACTTGAATCATAACTAATCAGATATCCACAGAGGGTTAAGAATCCTCTGCTTGATCCTGTGCCCGCACCAGAGTCCTCCATGGCAGCAGAGGCAGGAGAAGACTGGATCCTCCACGTAGACGGCGCATCTAACTCACAGGGGAGCGGAGCCGGGCTCATTCTTGCGAGCCCCGGGGAGAGGCGGTGGAGTATGCTCTCCGTTTCTTTTCCCACTACCAACAATCAAGCAGAGTACGAAGCCCTGCTGGCAGGGATGAAGCTAGCCGAGATCTGAGGGCATGACATCTCAGGGATTTCACTGACTCTCAGCTTGTCTCTGGGCAAGTGGCTAGGGAGTACGAGGCCCGAGATCTGACCATGTCCCGTTACCTGAGTAAGGTCCAATCCCAAGCCTCCCATTTTGCTTGCTTCTGTGTCATTACATTCCCATAGGAGAGAACGCTAGAGCTGATGTACTATACCATTTGGCCACCTCGGCCGATGGGGCCTTAGGGAGAACGTATGTGGAACATTTGGAGGTCCCAAGCATCGAAGCCAAAGAGGAGGCCCTACGGTCGCGTAAACCTTCTTGGATGGACGCTTACGTCCGTACCTTACCGATGGCATCCTCCCTGAAGATTCGGCTGAGGCCAGACTGCTTAGGCAATGAGCTCCTAAGTTTTTGATGATGGACTGGTGGCTCTACGAAGGTCCTTTCATACTCGGTCCTCAAGTGCGTCAGCTCCACGTAAGCAAATTACATTATGGAAGATCCATGAGGGCATTTGTGGGAGTCATCTGGGGGCAGAGCACAGCATACAAGGCCCTGCGCCAAGGGTACTATTGGTTGACGATGAAGGAGGACGCTGACGCGCTAGTTCGAAAGTGTGACAGCTGCCAACGACATACCAACATCCAGCGGCAGCCAACCTCTCAGCTGAGTCCCTTGGTAGCCCCCTGGCCTTTTGCTCAGTGGGGGATGGACATCCTAGGACCGTTCCCCCTGGCCTCTGGCCAGTGCAAGTTTCTGCTAGTGGCCATTGACCACTTTACCAAATAGATCGAGGCCGTGGCACTAGCTAAGATCACCGAGGGCAAAGTGAGATCATTTTTCTAGAAATCTATAATTTGCCGGTTCAGACTACCGCGTACCCTCATCACCAACAACGGATGACAGTTTGATAATGCACCCTTCAGAGGATTCTGAACCGAGCTAGGCATTCATCAGTGGTTCACCTCTATCGGACACCCTCAGACCAACGGCGCGATCGAGGTAACAAATCGCATTATCCTCCAAGGACTTAGAACGCGACTGGACGACTTCAAAGGGAGGTGGGTGGAGGAACTTCCCAACGTGCTGTGGGCCTACCACATAACGCCGCGGGCTCATATGGGGGAGACTCCCTTCAGCCTCGTCTTGGGTCTGAGGCTATCATCCCTATGGAGATCGGCATCCTGAGCCCTCGAACAAAGTCTTATGACGAGGAGGACAACTCGAACCAGCTGCGAGCCAACCTTGACCTTGTGGAGGAGGTACATGACCGAGTGCAACTCCGGATGGCTGCCTACCGATAGCAACCGCCAAGTATTATAATGCTCATGTCGTCCCAGAACATTCTTGCCAGGGGACCTAGTCCTCAGATGGGCTGAAGTCTCGAAGCCGATGAAAGAAGGCAAGTTGTCGCTGAATTGGAAAGGACCCTATTGAGTCACCGAAGCCCTTCATCATGGAGCGTACCGATCGAAGGACTAGATGGGAAGTCGTTCCCTCGGACTTGGAACTCTGACAACCTTGTCGGTACTACCAGTAATGTATCTCTTCTATACATTGGGTGAATTACTCAATTCTTTTGGACTCCCCTGTCCCATATTTCATATTAATAAAAATGTGTTCGAGTAATTCATCTTTTCAGCAAAAGACCAAGGCCAGCTCGACACTTCAAGCCCAATGTACTATCAGCGCCAAAAAGCCCGAGGCCAGCTTGGCACTTCAAGCTCGATGTACCATCGGCACTCAAAAGCCCGAGGCCAGCTCGGCACTTCAAACTCAATGTACCATCGGCACTCAAAAGACTAAGGCCAGCTCGACACTTTAAGCCCGATGTATGATCGACACTCAAAAGCTTGAGGTCAGCTCAGCACTTCAAGCCCGATGTACCATCACACCAAAAAGCCCAAGGCCAGCTCGGCACTTCAAGCCCGATGTACCATTGGTACCAAAAAGCCCGAGGCCAGCTCGGCACTTCAAGCTCGATGTACCATCGGCACTCAAAAGCCCAAGGCTAGCTCGACACTTCAAGCCCGATATACCATCGATACCAAAAAGCTCGAGGCCAGCTCAGCACTTCAAGCCCGATGTATCATTGGCACCAAAAAGCCTGAGGCAAGCTCGGCACTCAAGCTCGATGTACCATTGGCACTCAAAAGCCCGAGGCCAGCTCGACACTTCAAGCCTGATGTACCATCGGCACTCAAAAGCCCGAGGCTAGCTCAGCACTTCAAGCTCGATGTACCATCGGTACTCAAAAGCCCAAGACCAGCTCGGTGCTTCAAGCCCGATGTCCCGTCGGTACCAAAAAGCTTGAGACCAGCTCGGCACTTCAAGCCCAATGTACCATCAGCACCAAAAAGCTCGAGACCAGCTCAACACTTCAAGCCCAATGTACCATCGGCAGAAAAAAGCCCGAGGCCAGCTCGACAGTTCAAGCCCGATGTACCATCGGCACCAAAAAGCCCAAGGTCAGCTCGGCACTTCAAGCCTGATATACCATCAGCACTCAAAAGCCTGAGGCCAGTTCGGTACTTCAAGCCCGATGTAACATCAGTATGAAAAAGCCCGAGGCCAGCTCGGCATTCAAGCTCGATGTACCATCAGCACCAAAAAGCCGAGGCCAGCTCAGCACTTCAAGCTTCAAGCTTGATGCAACATCGACACCGCAAGACCGAGGCCCGCTCTGGAGTCCCGACGATAGCTCGGCGCTGCAGGCTCCCCACAAGGCTCGCACCTGCACATCGACCTCAGGTTTGCTAAGGGGAGCTTCGAGCCCACCCTCGGTGCCCACATTAGGGTCCGGCACTAAATAGAAACTAAGTCGTGGATTCACTCATGGTAAGCAAATATGCCACCCCCCTCCTAGTGCCGACGTAGCCCCTAAGGGTCCTATGGCGACGAGCTGAGAGAGAAGTTACTACACTAGCTAATGAAAGCAGATTTCAAAAAGAATTTTTCATTACTTCAATAAGTGTCTACAAAATGCCGACCAAGTCAAACTTTAATACCAAAAAATAAAAATAAAATACAAGTTAGGGATTAGCGGCACCAGGCTCGCCTTTGGACACCAGGGAGATCGAGGACCCTGGCCACCTTCTCCGGCCATCTAGGAACCCCTGGAGATAGACATCCATGGAGGCTTCGGCTAGCTCGTCCGTGAAACTGGTGGACTTGCGGAAGTCGTCCATAGCTTCTTCCGCCCTCCTCTTGGTCTCGGCTGCCCTCTCCTCGGCAGCAGCCGCCCTCTCCTCAGCAGTAGCCGCGGCGGCTTTTACCTCGCGGACCTTGGCCTTCTCCTCCGTGGCACGAGAATCCAACCTCCTGGCCGCCTCTTCAGCCTTATTTGCCCTCTCCTCGGCCGCCTTTATTCAGTGGTGAGTGTGCTGATATGGAAGTCTTGGGTAGACACGGCCCCCATGGCCTCCCCCAATCGGTCCAAGGCTGCCCAAGCGCGCTCAATCTCGGCTGCCGTCCGGTATTCGACCGCCTCCCTGGCCTCTTCGGCCCTCTCAGCCCAGGCTCGGGCCTCGGCAGCTTCCTGCTGAGCCTCGTGGAGGACGATCTGCCCCTGGTTGATGACCTCCCGAGTGGCCACAAAGGAGTTCGCCGACTGCATCAAAAAGTAAGTACAAAAGCTAATGGGATGCAAGGAAAAACACTAAGTCATGCAGGATACTTACCCGGACGAGAGCCACGAAAGCCTCCCTGAAAAAGGCTGAGGCCCCCAACTGGCTGAGCTCCTCCTGGAACTCAGGGAGGATGATTTGGGAGATCAGCCACTCTGCCCTGCACCCATGATTCATCATGGAGGGCCGAGAAGGGATTGCCCCAGCCTCGCCTCCCTCGGCAGCCTCGGCTGGCTCGGGCGCAAAGCGCGTCAGGCTGGGAACCGCTGGCACTTCCTCCATAGGCGACCCTGCCACTGCCGAGGGGCCCTCACCTGGGCTCAACTCCACTAGCCAGGCTGGCTCAACAACTGGGACGGCGAGCTTCACTGCTGCAACCCCCTCGCTCCCTCTTAGGGGGGTGTTAGCCGTGAGGTCAACGGAAGGGTCGACCGCTGACTCTCTACGCTCCTGTGTTGGGGAGGGCTGTGCCGAAGGTTGGCTCAGGGTCTTTCAAGAACTCCTAATGCCAGAACTGGAACTAATCTTTCATCGCTGACATTAAGGAATCTTTCATTGTCCTCAAATCTTCTGGTGACCTATAGTCCCTGCAATGAATTGCAAATGTTAAAAGGACTCCCGGTATCCAATACCCAAGTCTGATTATCATATACATAAAAATTACAAGGTGTTATCATATAAATACCTTATTGAGCAACATCTTGCTCCTTTTTCTTCTTGGCCTGTTTTGATCAAGTGTGGTAATGTAAAGAGGACAGTTCCTCTTTCAGTGCCCTTGCATCTTCCAGTGAAAGCATTCAGCTTGACTTTTATCAAGTTTCTTCTTCTGCATCTGACCCCTTATAGATGTCCTAGCATGTTGCACCTTTTTATTATTCTTTTTCTTCTTCCCTTTCCCAAAGGGTTATGCCCTACCTTAGATCCTTCAACCACATTAACCAAACCCTTAGAGAGCTGGTTATCCTTCTCAAAGTTCTGTAACAACCCCAACAAACCGTGGTAGTTGACTGCAGGCTTTGTCATTCGAAAATGAGTAAAGAAAGGTCGGAAGGATGGAGGCAAGGAATTCAGGATCGCATCTTTTCCCAACTGCTCATGTAAGGGAAAGCCGAGCTTGCTTAGGAGTTCTATCTTCTCGATCATATACAATACATGATCAGTGACATGAGATCCATCCCTTATTCGAGCATTGAAAATTGCACAACTAGTCTTGTGCTGTCAACATCGTCGGGTGTGCCGAAAGATTCATTCAACGCTTGAATGATTTCTTCTGGCTGAGCATTCTCAAACCGGCGATCGAATTCATCGTTCATTGCTGCTAGCATGATACAACGCATGCTAGTTCTATCATTGAGCCACTTCTAATAAGTGTCTCTCTCATAACTTTGGGTGTTTGCATCAGGTATCTTTGGTGCAGGATTTTCAGATATATAGAATCCTCTCATGCTCAAGGATGATCTTAAGTTTTTTGAACCAGCTATTGAAATTGGAACCATTCAACTTGTCACTATCCAATAGGGACCTTAATGAAAATTAGTGGCCATTTTCTACATAAGGAAAAACTAAAGTTTATTAGTATATAAATTGATTCAGTCTAAAGACTTGGACTTTAGTTTAAAGATTCTTCCACTATTTTGTTCAAATTGGTAGCCTCTACACCCCAATTCGAAGAATTATTCTTAATTCTTTAGCGGGCACTAAGATCTACATAAACTACATACAGGCCCAAGTGAAGCTTGGCTAACCCATATGCATATAAGAGTAGGTTTAAAACCAATTGTTTCCCCAAACAATTCTTAGTGTTCAGTTTTGCCCCATATACCTCTTCAGCAGGCATGAAGTGTCTCCACTGAAAGTTTTGGTTAGGTCCAACCATTAAATGATATAATCAGTGTAACCTATCAATAGACAACCAAGCCCGAGTGAAGCTCGGCTCACTGACTGTTTATTTAATAGTTACGCTGACTTATCATATAATGAATGATAATTCCGATGGTTGACAAGCACCAGGCATGGAGTGCCTCAATGATTATCAAGACATCGGACTCATTATCACCCACCTTAATGGGAGGCTATGATCTAGTTATCATATAACTATTTCATTTTAAGGACCTAATTATTTTAGAGGATTTTAATAATATGAAGATAAATTGACTAATCAAGTTCTTCCACTGAATCTATGAAATCGGTAGAATGAAACAAGATTAAGTCAGGTTAGTGGTACCTAAATCAGTTAGACTGATTTCCTTACAGGCATGGGTCAACCCGAATTAGGTAAATGATCTGAATCATAAATGGTTCACCACATTGACCAGGTGAGTGAGATCGATGGGAGGGATATGCCATTAACTCGTTAAAGACATCAATACGAGTAGCTCCCAATTAAAAAACCATTCGATCGTTGATCCTAGAGCAACTTGCCAACCCACCTTGACATCATATGGTTAACCAATTCTGATTTGACCATCTAAGAGATTCATGCTCAACCACGGAGCCTAATCTACTTCCATTTGGTTTAATCAAAGAGAAGGACATGATCAACTACAACTATTGTTTGATTTAGAGCATTCTTAACCTAATCTAATAGATTTGATTAAATACTCTTACAGTCCAGTTAATTTAAACCTTAGGGTCTAACCCTTTATGGACCCGATTTAGCTAACCCAAAGGATTAAATATATTCATGTTTACATGTCATATATTTCAATCAAGCATCATATGTATGTTACTACTCATAATTCCTATATTTAGATCATATCTAAAGAGATTATGAATTAACATTTGACATTCAAATTAGACTCTCATAAATACTTGTATGTTTCATAACATAGACATCATGCCATCATATATCATATCTATGTTTTATACTAAACATGCAAATATCATGTTTTATATATCAACATGTATCAAATATAAAACATATTTTGAGAGTGTGTGTAATCAGTGTTTTGAAGCCAAAGATCAATTATCACGGCAATATGTCACATAATACCTCGTTGAACGGGTAATTTGGATTTTCAATCCATCTGTGACCGAATAGACCTAAGATTTGTTTTAGCCTTGATTACACAATTAATATGAGCATTAATTTACATGCAATAAATTAGATCAATTCAAAACATCGCTCTGATACCATTTGTAGGGAGAAACAATCCCCGAGGCATGCATATTTTAAAATTTGATAACAATTATTATTGCGGAATTATAAAGATTACATACTAATCTATCTAACATGCATCAAGATCATATCTTTGCCTTGTATATAGGATCGATTGATCCAAATATGCATATAAATAAAAATATCAAGATCATATCTTGATCTTCAAGATGACTAGTCATACTACTTATCTTGAAGCCTGCCTTAAGATCTAAGGATCAGATCGCTTACCTTAAGAACAGTAGGTAAATCTTTATTGCTCTGCAGCCGTTCAATCGTGGCCTCTAGTATCGTCCATGCGAAGCCCCAAATGATCGGATTTGGGAGTTCTAGCTCGCGAAAAATAGCTTTGCTGATCTTGAATCCTCCCACTTGAATCTTCCTCTAAGATCCACCATGCTTCCGCTAACACCAGAATCACCAGAATTTTATTCTAACCTTTTTAGAATTACAATCCACGACATATCGTGTATTGTTGTTCTATGTTTTCTGGTGAGGGAATGCCCTCTATTTATAGTCTCAATTTAGCTTTAACATTAAATTCTGACATTAAGAATTCCGTCGTTTGGTAGAAGCGAAGAGACGCCGAAGGCGCGGCGCTTGGTTTAATTCCGACGTTCGGTGAAAACCAAAGAGACGTGGCTAAATCCGACGTTCGGTGAAAACCAATGAGTCATGGCTAAATCCGACGTTCTATGAAAACCAATGAGTCGTGGCTAAATCCAACGTTCGGTGAAAATTAATGTTAGGCATTAAATTCTACATGAGAATTTAATCTCTCATGAGATGAGATTTTAGCCATCTCATCATATGAGATCCTTATGCGAGGTTTGGGTTAGGTGATGGT
>UESW01001502.1:44345-138253 GCA_900491605.1 Calamus simplicifolius
AAATCCAAATCAAGTCTAATTTCAAATCAATATTTGAAATTGACTAGTCCTTCTAATAGACTTAAACCAAATTGAATCTTATTCACTTGTACTTAACCCAATTGAGATAATTCAATCAATCAAATTGATTAATTAAATCATATATGATTCTCAATCGTTGATCAGCAAATAGATCATCCTAGGAAACTTCTATGCATGTGACTCTCTAGGTTCGAACCTAAGCCGGTAGCATAGGAACAATTTCTATACTAATCAATGTGCCCATCTAGCAATGGAACCGACGTTTGGATAGGTCAAAGAGTTGCCGAGCAAACTCCAAGAACCCTAAGAAACAGTTACCGTATAATTCATCCTTTTGACCACAAATGCCTATCAACTCTAAACAACAAATCCATAAAGTGATTTCAATTTTAGTGATTATGTGACCTTCACATGAAGTGCCTTGGCCAAGGTTTTGCTAAATTGAAATACAAGTATTTCTTCTTTTAATGGGATAGGTCAAATTCCATCTTGATCCATAACTGACTACCACAAGTACTTGACTGCATCGAGTAGCCTTTCGTAGCTGATTAGAAATCCAGGTGGTCCGGCACCTAAGTACAATGAGTTGCTTGCAAGTCATCGGTTGTGATCTTCAGGTCTGAAGTATACTTATACCTATATCTTCTCGGATTAACTCTTGACAGCAGAGTATCCGAAAATGAGTCACGTTTGGTGAAATATACTCCTACACTTTCACCTGTATGTCATATCAGTGTCTCTACACTCCTTGGTTATGAGGACAACCAACAAATATGATATACAACGTCCTATAATTGATAGTACTATGGCCCTATCATAGTATATCATTTGGTCGCGAACTCTTTTAAAGACCTTCAAAGATAAATCCTCCTTTATCATGAAGGAAGATCCTGAGGGCTTCATTACTATTAGGAGTTTTAAGAAGATGTTCTTGTAATGAATAAACTGCCAAATAACTTTTATTAATATATCAATTTATATGCTATTTACATTATCTCAATCATCAAATGATTGGCTTTAGGATACAATTCCTAACATTGAGTCCATAGGAGTTGAACCGCCTTGGGGATTTCTCGTGCCGGCCCGGAGGTGTCTAAGGTCGCAGGGCCGCCGAGGTTATTTTGAAAACTATCACAAGGGTTTCTCGTGCCAATCTGGAAGTTTGACTCGGGGTTGCCAAGACCATAGGACTTGAACCGCCTCAAAGGTTTCTCAAGTAGGCCCAAGGGTGTCTATGGTCATGGGGCCACCAAGGTCCTTTTGAAAACTATCATGGGGGTTTCTCACGCCGGCCCAGAGTTTGACTCAGGGCCACCAAAACCATAGAACTTGAACCGCCTTGAGGGTTTCTTGTGCCGGCCCAGGGGTGTCTATGATCGCGGGGCTATGGAGGTCTTTTTGAAAACTACCATGGGGGTTTCTCGCGTTGGCCTGAGAGTTTAACTCGGAGCCGCCGAGACCATAGGACTTGAACCATCTCGAAAGATTCTCGTGCTGACCCAGGGGTATCTATGGTCGCGGGGCCGCCAAGGTCCTTTTGAAAACTACCATGGGGGTTTTTCGTGCCGGCCCGGTGTTTGACTCAGGGCCATCGAGACCATAGGAACTTGAACCACCTCGGAGGTTTCTCGCACTGGCCCGGGGTGTCTATGATCGCGGAGCCACCGAGATCCTTTTGAGAACTACCACGAGGGTTTCTCACATCGGTCCGGGAGTTTGACTCGGGGCCACCAAAACCATGGGACTTGAACCACCTCGAGGTTTCTCGTGTTGGCCCGAGGGTGTCTATGATTGCGGTGCCGCCGAGATCCTTTTGAAAACTATCTCAGGGGTTTCTCATGCCGGTTCGGGATTTTGACTTAGGGCTGCTGAGACCATAGGACTTGAACCGCCTCGGGGTTTCTTGCGTCAGCCCGGGGGTGTTTATGTTCTCGGGGCCACCGAGGTCCTTTTAAAAACTATCACGGGGGTTTCTCGCGCTGGCCTGAAAGTTTGACTCGGGGCCATCGAGACCATATGACTTGAATCGCCTCGTGGGTTTCTCGCACTGGCCCAAGGGTGTCTATGGTTGCAGGGCCGTTGAAGTCTTTTTGAAACTATCACGGAAGTTTCTCGTGCTGACTCGGGAATTTGACTCGGTGTTGCCGAGACCATAGTACTTGAACTTCCTCAGAGGTTTCTCGCGCCGACCCAGGGTGTCTATGGTCGCAGGGCTACCGAGGTCCTTTTGAATTTTTTTTAATTTCAATAGAAAAATAGAATTAAAAGTTTTTTTATAATCATTGGCTAAGTATACTTACTATTAGTAGTACCGATGAAGGTTGTCCGCATTCCAAGTATGCGAAATCATTCGTCCGTCGAGCTCCTCGAGTCGATATGCCCCTTGATGAAGTGCTTCGATGACTCGATAGGGCCCCTCCCAATTAGAAGATAGCTTGCCTCCTTTAGTTGGCTTAGATACCTTAGCTTTTTCGATGATTAGATCTCATGGGTGGAATGTTCTGGGATGGACTCAGGCGTTGTAATATATCAATGCTCATTGGCGAAAGACAGCCGTCCTAAGCCACGCTTGATCCCGCACCTCATCGATGAGATCGAGGTTGGCCCTTAGCTTATCAGAATTATCTTCTTCATTATATGATTTCATTCGAAGGCTGGGAAGACCAATCTCCACAGGGATGACCGCTTCAAATCCAAAGATGAGACTGAAAGGAGTCTCCCCTATGGGAACTCTTGGAGTCGTATGATATGCCCACAATATACTAGGGAGTTCCTCCATCCATTTGCCTTCGAACTCATCTAATCAGGTTCTAAGTCTCCGAAGGATGGTCTGATTCATAACTTCTGCTTCTTCATTGGTTTATGGATGTCCGATAGAAGTGAATCAATGGCAAATACCCAGTTCGGTGCAAAAAGCCTTGAATGCAGCATTATCGAACTGGTGACCATTATCGATGATGATAGTATAGGGAAATCCAAATCGATAGACGAGAGATTTCAAGAAAAATGTCTTCACCTTGCTCTCAGTAATTTTGGCTAATGCCTCAACCTCAGCACATTTGGTGAAGTAGTCGATGGCGATAATTAAGAACCTTGTTGATCTGAAGCTAGGGAAAATGGTCCAAGGATGTTCATCCCCCACTGAACGAAAGGCCATGGAGAAGAGAGCAAACTTAACTAAGAGGCTGGCTGTTGTTGGATATTGGAATATCGTTGACAACTGGCACACTGTTGGACTACCTCAGCAGCGTCCTTCCACATAGTAAGCCAATAATATGTAGGAAAAAATTGATTTTACGATGCCCCAGGATCTCAGGTTTATTTGTATGCATGTATTTTATTTAAATTTAATCTAATTAAATTTATAAAATACGTCATGTATATCTATAATTGAAAGCATGCAAAATTTAAAATTAAATTTTATACATTTCAGATTGCGTACCTGATGCAGAAAATGGATGTAGATCTAATCTTCTATGAATAGTTTTCTCTTGATGCCTTACGAGAGTCGCACGTGCCACTCCTCTATTTCCTACGCACGCTAGGAAACCTTGAGACAGGGGATATGGAATTAGAAGGGATGAAGAACTCTTCTCCAAGAGACGAGTCCCTCTCTGTTTGGACTTCTCTGATTTTTGGACTCTTCTTTTTTCTGCTCTTTTTTCTACTCCTCGAAGTTGAGAAAAGCTTCTTAAATAAACCCATCATAAAACAACCCAAAACAACCTTTTGAATTTGTTTTACGATACGATAATATCCGATCTTCGAAAACGGATGGGTTATGGGCGTTCACGCATTGTCAACGCGTAAAGAAAATTTTATAAAGAAAATTTACGGATTCATATCATCTCAATGGCAAGATTGTAATTTAAATAAAATTTTAAATTCATTTATACAAAGTTTCAAATTCACTCCATCTTAATGGTAGAACCGTAATTTAAACGAAATGGCAAAATCATAATTTATATGAAATAACAGAATCGTACATTTTTGGAGCTTTAAAGTCTCGTTGGCTTCCGCAACGATAATATAAAAATATTTATAATATTTATAAATATAAAAATAATCAGATTAAATCCATTTGAAGTCCAAATTAAAAACCAAAAGAATCCATGCGAATATCTCGAACCATACTTCGCATTGGACTTATTTAATTTTTAATTTAAAGTAATTTATGATTTCAAAATTCATAAATAAACTATCAGAGGCTATATTGGATATCCGATTCAAACTACTTTGAAACCAGATCTAAACCACTCTATCGTCAAACCAACCATTGGTATATGGTTCAAGTCCTATCCCACAATAGGTTTGAATAAATCCCAAAAATTTACTTGAGTTACAAACTAACTCAAGTTCATCCCCAGAATAAGTACTACCGCTAATGCCCATGCTAGCTAGACATTGCTAGCACAAACTCGGTATTACCCATATGACCAAGTCCCACTTAGATTATGGATTAAGCCTTCTCCAGGTCACCTGACTATGTGCGTGACTCCATAGGTTCGAATCTAAGTCGGTAGCATAGGAACACTTTCTATACCAATCGATGTGACCATCTAGCAATGGTACCTGATGTCCGAATAGACCGAATGTCTACAAAGAAATATTCAAGAACCTAGGCTATGGTTACCGTATAATTCATCCCATTGTCCAAATACTCAAGATGAATTTAGAGTTAACTGCCAACTTCCAAAAACATCTAAGTGTGTTTCAACATGTACAATCCTGTGACTCCTCACATGGATTACCCTGGCCAAGGTTTTGCAAAATTAAAACACAAATCGAGTATTAACTCTAATACTTAGAGTGGACAATTCCATCTTGACTCATCACTGATTTAATAAGTACTTGACTGTAAACCAACATATATGACACACAACGACCTATACTTGACTACGTTATTGTCCTAGGTAATAACGTATCATTGGTCGGGAACCCATTTAAGAATTACTCGATAATTCCTCCTTTCTCGAATAAATGTAATTCTAAGGACTACAACATATAAGAGTTCTATTGAAAGATGAAAAATATGTTGTACTGCTAAAATAACTTTTATTAATCAAATAAATCATGTACAATGAATCACAACCGTCTATAAGCTAGACGATTGGCTGTAGGACATATTTCCTAACAACTCCCACTTGGACTAGAGCCAATCGAAGCAGTATCTAATACCCATCTTCCATTTGTGTTCATCGAACTCCTTGACTCGAGAGCTTTAGTAAATGGGTCGTTAGGTTCTCCTTTCCGTCGATCTTTCGAAGCTTGACGTCACCTCGTTCCATGATTTCTTGTACAAGGTGATAGCGACGCAATATATGCTTAGTGCGGTGATGAGATTTTGGCTCTTTGGCTTGGAAATTGCTCCAGAGCTATCACAGTACACTGGAACAAGACCACCCAGGACAGGCGCCACTTCTAGCTCCCAAAAATTTTGTAGCCATACTGCTTCCTTTGCTGCATCTGATGCTGCGATATACTCCGCCTCGCATACAGAATCCGCCACTGTGAGTTGCTTGAACTTTTCCAGCAGATCGCTCCTCCATTTAGGGTAAAGACAAACCCTGATACACTTTTGCTATCATCTTTGTCTGACTGAAAACTGAGTTAGTATATCCCACAAGCTTCAAGTCAGGTTCTCCATAGATAAGCCATTGGTCTTTAGTATTTCGCAAATACTTAAGGATGATTTTCACCACTTTCCAATGTGCTTCACCTAGGTTAGACTGATATCTACTCACTACTCCTAGTGAATATGCTACGTCCGGTCTCATACATGTCATGGCATACATAATATAACCCACTGCCGAAGCATATGGAATCCTACTCATACGTTCCCTCTCATCAGGAGTTGTCGCACAATCCTTCTTAGAGAGTGAAATCCCATGGCCTATCGAAAGATAGCCTTTCTTGGAATTTTCATGCTGAACCTTTTCAGCACAGTCTCGATGT
Organism: Calamus simplicifolius; assembly: GCA_900491605.1. Taxonomy (NCBI): domain Eukaryota; kingdom Viridiplantae; phylum Streptophyta; class Magnoliopsida; order Arecales; family Arecaceae; genus Calamus; species Calamus simplicifolius. The sequence continues at coordinate 50,322 of UESW01001502.1, forward strand.
ACGTTGACTGTGATAATCCCAACAGCTTCTTTGATCTATCTCTATAGATCTTCATTCGTAGAATGTAAGAAGCTTCTCCCAAGTCCTTCATGGAGAACTGTGCATTAACCAAACCTTTATTCCTTGTAATGTAGGAATGTCATTCCCAATTAAGAGAATGTCATCTATATACAATACAAGAAACATAACTACAGAACCATTAACCCATTTATATATGCAGGGTTCTTTTCTATTCTTAACGAAGCCATACGTTTTGATACACTTATCAAAACATATATTCAACTCCGAGATGCTTGCTTTAGTCCATAGATGGACTTTTGGAGTTTGCATACTTTTGATACATCTGCAGATATGAATTCTTTAGGTTGTATCATATACACCTCCTCTTCCAACTCTTCATTCAGAAAAGATGTTCGAACATCCATTTGCCAGATTTCATAGTCAAAATATGCAGCCAGAGCAAGCATGATCCGAATGGACTTGAGCATTGCTACAGAAAAAAAAGTCTCGTCATAGTCTATACCATGATGTTGATGATACCCCTTAGCAACCAGACGAGCTTTATAGGTCTCCACCTTTCCGTCTGTGCCTCATTTCTTCTTAAAAATCCATTGGCACCCAATGGGTTTTATCCCTTCAGGTGGATCCACAAGTGTCCATACACTATTGGTCTCCATGGATTCCATTTCGGATTTCATGGCCTCAAGCCATTTCTCAGAATCATACCTCTGCATTGCATCCATATAGGTGATGGGATCCTCGTTGTTCTTATCGAGCTCAATAGGATCGCCATCATGGACCAAGTAACTGGAGTATCTGTTGGTTGACGTTGTACTCTATCAGATCTCCTCAATGTTTTCTCAATGGGCTCTGGGTTTGATTTAATCAAAGCCGGTTCTATAGAGGCTTCAGAGCATATAGGTACTTCTACCTGTCGAACTTCATCAAGTTCAACATTAGCAGCCTTAGTTCTTTTAGCAAGGAACTCCTTTTCCAAAAAGTAGCTCTAAGACTGACGAACAATTTTCGTTCTTTAGTATGGTAGAAATAATATCCTTTAGTCTCTTTGGGATACCTAACAAAAAATATTTGTCAGACCTAGGTCCTAGTTTATCTGTCTGCAATCGTTTGACATAAGCTGGACACTCCCATACTCTAAGGTGTGAAAATTTTGGCTTTCGTTCAGTCCATATCTCATATGGAGTCTTAGTAACAGACTTGCTTGGAACCCTATTAAGAATATAACATGCTGTCTCGAGGGCATATCCCCAAAAGGAGAGAGACATATTGGCAAAGCTCATCATGGATCGAACCATGTCCAACAGGGTTGGATTCCTCCTTTTAGACACACATTTAACTGGGGTGTCCCTGGAGGAGTCCATTGAGAGAGAATCCCATTCTCCTCAAGATATGTCAGGAACTCACTTGAAAGATATTACCTCCTCGATCTGATCGAAGGATTTTAATATTCTTTCCAGTCTATTTCTCTACTTCATTACGATATCGTTTGAACATTTCAAACGACTCAGATTTATGTTTCATCAAGAAAACATAACCAAACCTAGAGTGGTCATCTGTAAACGTAATGAAATAGCTAAACCCACCATAGCAGTGGTATTCATGGGTCCACATACATCCGTATGTATGAGACTTAGAATATCTCTGGCTCTTTCACCTTTTCTAGTAAAGGGTGATTTGGTCATTTTACCAAGAAGACAAGATTCACATATTGGAATTGATTCACAATCAATGTCATTGAGGATACCCTCTCTGACTAATCTATTAATCCTGTTCTTGTTAATGTGACCCAGTCTACAGTGCCACAGGTATGAATCACTAACATTATCTATCCTAGGCCGTTTGCTTGAAGTACACATCATATTTATAGGTCGTGATAACATAAAAATGCCATTGCACAATTGTCCACACATTACAGAAGTATCATTCACAATGATGTTCATAACGTCATTCTTTATTGAAAAATCAAATCCTTCAATGGCCAATTAGCCTACAGAAATGATATTTAATAAGAAATTAGGACAATAGTGACATTCACTTAGCATGATGTTACAGGATTCAAAAAATAGCTCTACTACTCCTAACGCTAGGACTGGACTCGACTTCCATCACCCACATTCAGGAATCTTTCACATCCTTGAATCTCCTACTAATTTAAAGTCCCTGCAAAGAATTACAAATATGAATTAGACTACCTGTATCTAATACCCAATTAGTAGTATCACAAATAAAGAAACTACAAGGCGTTATCACATAAGTACCTTGTCCAACAACTACTTGCTGCCTTTTCTTCCTCGGTCTATTAGGATCCAGGGTTGCAATGTATTGAGGACAGTTCCTCTTCAATGACCCAGCTTTTTGTAGAAGAAGCATTCCACTTGGTTCTTGTCAGCCTTAGCTTTCTTCTTAGCCTGATAATGCCCATCATTTTGCTTTTTTATTCTTATTCCTTTTCTTCATCCCTTTCTTAAAGGAATGACGACTGCTCCAAAAACTCCCACTAAATTTACCGAGCCCTTTTGGAGCTGGTGATCCTTCTCATAAGTCTGCAGTAAACCCAGTAAACCATGGTAGTTTACTACAGGTTTTGTCATTCTAAAATGACTGAGAAAATCCAAGTAGGAACCAGGCAGGGAGTTCAATATAAAATCCTTCACAAGCTGCTTATGCAAGGGAAAACCGAGCTTGCCCAGGCGCTCAATCATCTCAATCATGTACAATACATGATCAGTGACCGATGCCCCTTCACGCATTCGAGCAAAAATGGTACTAGACACTCTGTACCTTTCAACGTCGTTGGTGTGCCAAAGGACTCCAACTTTTGAAGGGTCTCTTTAGGTTGGGCTTCCTCAAACTTCCTATTGAACTCATCATTCATGGAGGCCAGCATAATGCACCGTACTGTGGTGCGATCATTGACCACTTCTGATAAGTGTCTTTGACCGCAGTGCGAGCATTCGAAGCTGGCTCCTCAGGTTTGGATCCATTATCACATAAAGAATCCTCTCATGTTCCAAGACTATCCTGAGTCTTCGATACCAGCTATCGAAGTTGGGACCCGTTAGTTTGCATTGTCCAACAATGAACGGAGCGACAAATTGGTTGACATGATCTGAAAGGATAACCAAAACCTATTAGCTTACATGATTTATTAATCCTAAAGATATGGACTTTAGTCTAAAGGACTTGCCACTATATTATTCAGATTGGTAGTCTTTACTTCCAATCCAAGAAATTATCCCTAATTCCTTAGTGGGTACTAAATCCAATAGACAACGCATGAGCCCGACTTTGGCCGGCCCACCCATGTGCATCTAAAGGTAGGTTCTTTAACCAATTGCTTCTCCAAGCAATTTCTAGTAATCTATTTTGCCCTAGGATGCACTTCAATCGGCCTTTGGGCCTCCTATTGAAGGTCCTAGTTAAGTCTAACCATTAATATGACAAAATTTAATGTTTCTAACCAATGAATAGTCAAGTCTGACTTTGGCCGGCTCACCTGACTACTGTTAAGAGAGTTGCACTAAGTCATCATATTATGAATATCAATTCCAATATCCTGATGATCATCCGACCTTTGGGTCTGCCAATGATCACCCAACTATTGGACCCATTACCATCCACTTAAGGGAGGCTAAGACTTAGTTATCTCCATAACTTCATCTTTTTAAGGACCTAATAATTTTTAGGGTTTGATCAAATTGTGACAAATGAGGAAAGACATGAACCTTAATCAAGAATCCTCCCACTAACTATTAGAGGGGTTTATGAACAATTGGTCCATGGGCTCCTAAAATCAGTCAGGACTGATAAGCCTTAATTGACATGGGTTAACTTGAATCAATAAGCTATCCAATGAATTCTGGTCGACCACATTGGCCAGGTAAGTGAGATCAAGAGATGGGTTGTGTCATTAACCATCTTGCCTTAGACATCATCTGGTTTACCAGACTCAATTAGACTAGCCTAGAGACTCGGGCTCATCGCTGAGCCAAAATCAAGTCCATTTAGATGTATGAACTGATCAATCTAACTAATCAGAAAGAGAAGAAACCTAATTCAACATTTGATTAGACTTAATTCTCTACTTGGTCCATTCATTCTAAACTCAGGTCTAACCCAATTACTGAACCTGACCCTAGCTAACCCATTTACCCAGATTTATGGATTTATGATTTAAAATCTTTTAATCATCAACTTAATTCTTAATTAAGTTAATCCAATTTTCTAATTTGAAACAATTTCAAGATTTATCTTGTAAAATAATTTTACAATATTTTATTTATGATCCAAAATTTTAATGTTAATTTAATTAACATTTATGTCATAATTTAATATTAGATCTAATCTAAAATATCATGACATTCAGATCAAAAATGTAAAATATTTTTAATTTTTTTTATTATTTTATTTTAGATCTGTTTTATGGATCATAACATAATTAGCACCTCGTGGTGAGGGTAATAGAGGTTGTGAAACCTTAACAGACTGGATGGCCAGATGAATCCACCCAATCCAGAAACATAGCAAAGCATACAGTTCTAGAAATACATTAGTCCTACTAATAAATATGCTTTTATCAATAATAAACATGCTTTAAACATGATTTATATTTAGATCTACATTAGATCTACTTTAAAACATGCTTTGATCATTAATAAACATGCTATAATCATGTATCATATTTAGATCTACACTAGATCTATTTTAAAACATGCTTTGATCATTACAGATTTACTGTGCATTTCTAAACCTGGGAGGCTCTGATACCATTTGAAGGTAAAAATTGATTTTACGATGCCCCAGGATCTCAACTTTATTTATATGCATGTATTTTATTTAAATTTAATCTAATTAAATTTATAAAATACATTATGTATATCTATAATTGAAAGCATGCAAAGTTTAAAATTAAATTTTATACCTTTCAGATTACGTACCTAATGCAGAAAATGGATGTAGATCTAATCTCCTGTGAATAGTTTCCTCTTGATGCCTTGCGAGAGTCGCACATGCCACTCCTCTATTTCATATGCACACCAGAAAACCTTGAGACAAGGGATATGGAATCAGAAGGGATGAAAAACTCTTCTCCAAGAGATGAGTCCCTCTCTGTTTAGACTTCTCTGATTTTTGGACTCTTCTTTTTCTTTGCTCTTTTTTCTACTCCTCGAAGTTGAGAAAAGCTTCTTAAATAAACCCATCGTAAAACAACCCAAAACAATCTTTTTGAATTTATTTTACGATATGATAATATCCGATCTTCGAAAGCAGATGGGTTACAGGCATTCACGCGTTGTCAATGTGTAAAGAAAATTTTATAAAGAAAATTTGTGGATTCATATCATCTCAATGGCAAGATTGTAATTTAAATAAAATTTTAAATTCACGTTATCGAAATAGTAAAATCGTAATTTATATGAAGTTTCAAATTCACTCCATCTCAAACCATAATTTAAACGAAATGGAAGAATCGTAAATTTTCTGAAATTTTAAAGTCTCGTTGGCTGCCCGCAACGATAATATAAAAATATTTATAATATTTATAAATACAAAAATAATCAGATTAAATCTATTTAAAGTTCAAATTAAAAACTGAGAGAACCAATGCGAAGATCTCGAACCATACTTCGCATTGGGCTTATTTAATTTTTAATTTAAAGTAATTTATGATTTCAAAATTCATAAATAAATAATCAGAGGCTATATTGGATATCCGATTCAAACCACTTTGAAACCAGATCTAAACCACTCTATCGTCAAACCAACCATTGGTCTATAGTTCAAGTCCTATCCCACAATGGGTCTGAATAAATCTCAAAAATTTACTTGAGTTACAAACTAACTCAAGTTCATCCCTAGAACAAGTACTACCGCTAATGCCCAGTGCTAGCTAGACATTGCTAGTACAAACTCGGTATTATCCATATGATCAAGTCCCACTTAGATTATGGATTAAGCCTCTCTCTAGGTCACCTGACTATGTGCGTGACTCCATAGGTTCGAATCTAAGTCGGTAGCATAGGAACACTTTCTATACCAATCGATGTGACCATCTAGCAATGGTACCCAACGTCCGAATAGACCGAATGTATGCAAAGAAATATTTAAGAACCTAGGCTATGGTTACCGTATAATTCATCCCCTTGTCCAAATACTCAAGATGAATTTATAGTTAACTGCCAACTTCCAAAAACATCTAAGTGTGTTTCAACATGTACAATCATGTGACTCCTCACATGGATTACCATGGCCAAGGTTTTGAAAAATTAAAACAGAAACCGAGTATTAACTCTAATACTTAGAGTGGACAATTTCATCTTGACTCATCACTGATTTAATAAGTACTTGATTGTACCCAGCATCCTTCCGTCACTGGATTATAAATCCAGGAGTCCAGCGCCTAAGTATAGTGAGTTGCTTACTAAGTCACCATGATAGTCTCAGGTAAAAGCGACACTTATACCCATTGCCCTTATGTGAGATACCCTTGACAGTAGAGTACTCAACAGAGGTGAGCCACTGTTCAGTGAATATACTCCTGCATGCCATACTAATGTCATACACTCCTTGGTTTAAAAGGACAAACCAACATATATAGCACACAACGACCTATACTTGACTACGTTATTGTCCTAGGTAATAACGTATCATTTGGTCGCGAACCCATTTAAGAATTACTTGATAATTCCTCCTTTTTCAAATAAATGTAATTCTAAGGACTACAACATATAAGAGTTCTATTGGAAGATGAAAAATATGTTGTACTGCCAAAATAACTTTTATTAATCAAATAAATCATGTACAATGAATTATAATCGTCTATAAGCTAGACGATTGGCTATAGGACATATTTCCTAACATAATATCCCTGGCGAAGAGCCTTGTGTGCCAGTGATCTGCCCTCTAGGTGGTTCCCACATATACCCTCATGAATCTTCCTCAGAATATAGTCAGCATCTATAGGATCGACATATTTGAGGAGGGGATAAGAAAAAGACTTCTTATACAATTGTCCATTCAATAATACAAATTTAGGGGCCCTCCATTTGAGTAGCCTGGCTTCTATGGGGTCACCAGGGAGAATACCGTCAGTGAGATAACGGATGTAAACATCCATCCATGTTGGCTTCTGTGTAACTGGTAGAACCTCTTCCGTTGTATCAATAGCTGGGACCTTCAAGTGCTCAACATATGTTCTTCCTAACGTATTGTCAGCCGAGATAGCCAGCTACGATAAAGTATATGAAGATATCAATGACTTGACCTTATTTAGGTATCAAGACATAATAGGGTCTCGAGCTTCATACTCCTCGATGACTTGTCCGGAGATGAGCTAGGAGTCGATGAAGGCCTTGAGGCATTTTATTCTGAGCTTCCACGCAAGCTTGATTTTGGCCAATGAGACCTCATACTCAACTTGATTATTGGTAGCTTAAAAAAGAAATCGAAAAGCATACTCCAGTACTAAACCCTTTGGATTTGCAAGAATGAGACTAGCTTTGCTTCCTTGAGAATTAGAGTTGCCATCGATATGGAGGATCCAGGCCTTCGCCGTATCCTCCTTAGTGTCTGAACACATCATGGGGAAGTGCCTAGGTTGCTCTTCTATCCAGGTGCACTTCACCAGAAAGTCCACTGGCACCTGAGACTTCAGGGCAGATCGTGATTGAAATGAAAGATCAAATTCTTTCAATTTGATGGCCCATTTAGCTAGTCGACCGGATGTGTCAGGCTGAGCCAGAACATCTCTGAGAGGTTGGTCTATGAGTACCACAATTGGATGGGCTTGAAAGTATGGCCTGAGATGCTGAGCGAAGATGATCAGAGCAAAAATAATTTTTTTTCGATTTTGGAGTACTTGATCTTCGCATTGTAGAGTACCTTGCTGGTATAGTAGATAGGTTTCTGCACTCCATCGGGGTCAAGGCACACTAGAACAGAGCCAACTGCCTTCGAAGAGGTAGAAAGATAGAGAAAGAGCTTTTCTCCTTCTTTTGGCTTCGATAGCAATGACGGCATGGATAGGAATTCCTCTAGCTCCTCTAAGGCTCTCCGACAGCTCTTCGTCCACTTGAAGCCATCCACGTTGCGTAGAGCTTTGAAGAAGGGCAGACATTTGTTAGCTGATCTTGATAGAAACTGACTCAGAGCGGCTACTCTTTCGGTGAGCCACTGAACCTTCTTCTTATTAACTAGCTGCCTCTTATCAAGAATAGCATGAATCTTCTCCGAATTTGCTTCAATCTCCTGTTGGGTCACCAGAAAGCCCATGAATTTTTCAGCGGTGACCCTGAATGCACATTTGTGAGGGTTAAGCTTCATTTGATGGCACCGAAGATTATCAAATGTCTCTTCTAGATTGATAATATGATTGGCAATGCAGGTGCTCTTAGTTAGCATGTCATCCATATACACCTTCATGTTGCGCCCAATCTGATCTTTAAAGACCTTATTCATCAATCTTTGATAGGTAGCCCCTGTGTTCTTCAATCGAAAGGGCATTACCTTATAGCAATAGATGCCTTTCTCAGTGATGAAAGAGGTATTTTCTTTATCCATCAGGTCCATCTTTATTTGATTATATCCAGAGAAGGCATCCATGAAGCTGAGGAGCTCATGACCCGATATGGAATATATGAACTGATTGATCCATGGCAATAGGAAGCTGTCCTTAGGACACGCTTTATTAAGATCAATGAAATCAATGCAGATTCTTCAACTTTTGTTGACCTTTCGAACCATCACCACATTGGCTAGCCAATCCAAGTATTGTGCTTTCCAATTATAGCCAGCGAAGAGTAGCTTATTGACCTCCACATCAATAGCTTTCTGTTGCTTGGGGGTAAAACTTCTTTTCTTTTGGCGGACAGGTCAATACTTTGGATCAATATTGAGCTTATAAGTAATTACCTCCGAAAGAATGCCGAGCATGTCCGATGCTGACCAAGCAAAGATATTTGCGTTCACCCATAAAAAGGTAAGAAGTTGATTCTTCATCTCTAAGGAAAGGAGCTCACCAATCTACATAGTCTTCCCAGGGTCGTCCCCCAATGGGTAGGATAATAAGTGCTCGGCTGGCTCACCCCTTCTTTTAGATTCTCTACGGTCGAGCAGCACCGAAGTCGGTGGAGTCACCATCTCCTGAGGGCTGGAAGCCATATGATAGCATATTTGCATAGGATTTTGCTTTCCATGCATCTCGCCGATCCCTCTACTGGTAGGAAATCTCATGAGTAGGCGCTTGGTAGATATCACCATGTCCAAGAGGTTTAAGCCCGGTCGTCTGAGTATGACGTTGTATGCGAGAGGTACTCTAGCCACTAAGACCCTCATCAGGACAGTGCTCTGACATGGCGGTAATCCTGCCATGACTGGCAAGATAATTTCACCTTTTACTCTCATTGACTCCCCAGTGAAGCCGATCAGAGGCATGGTCATCGGTTGTAGGGAGTTGAAAGATAAATTCATCCGATCAAAGGAATCATAAGTAAGGATGTCCGCAGAGCTTCCACTATCTACTAATATTCTTTTTACAGGATGCTTAGTGATCGTCATAGAGATGATTACACTATCATCGTTTAGATTGCCTCTCCCTGCTAACTCCCCTTCAGAAAAAGGGATTACATTTTCTACCCCCTCATCCTCCCTTGGTCTCTTCGAAGATGAAGCCATTTTCCATGAAAGCGTGCCCACATTCCATTTTGTTGGAGTGTTATCAATGTTGGCCTGAACAGGTGGAGGCCCCATCAAAGTTGGGATGGCTGGAGGCCCTTCCTTCTGGATAGACTTTCTGAGGTAATTCTGCTAGATGAGCTTCTCGATGGCACGCTTTAAATTATGACAGTCTTCAGTATCATGGCCATAATCTCTATGGAAGCGGCAATAACGACTTCGATCGCGAGCATCGCCTGTCCTCAGAGGGGGAGAGTGCTAGAGATAAGACTCACTTTTAATCTCCATAAGAATATGAGACATGGGGGTGAGGAGAGGTGTAAAGTTTTTTTCTCTGAGGGTGAAGTTTTAGCACCGATTGTTTGACCGACGCGGGGGTTTAGGCTTCTTGGTAGGGGTCCGCTTGGCTCCGTGCTAACCGGTCTCTTGCTAGGCATCAGTGCCTCTTTGAGTAAGATTAGCTTCGTCGACATGAATATATTTCTATGCATGACTCAAAAGCTCAACATAGGAACCGAGAGGCTTCTTGTCCATTGAATAGGTGAATCGAGAGGGATGGAGTCCTCGCTTCAGGGCCAGGGTGGCCATAGCATCATCGAGGTGGTAGACTTCGAGGGCCGCCATCTTGAATCGGGCCACAAAATCCTTCAAAAGCTCTTCTTCCTTTTGTTGAATAGAGAACGAACTATCTGCTATCCGAAGAATCTTCTAGTTGGCATCAGTCATTTCATGAATTTGCATGAGAGACTTATAACTCTTCAGGTAGTCGAGCGGGTCCGTGGTGCTATTATAAGGATTCAGCTGGGGAAGACGGAACCTATGAGAGATGGGCTCATCCATTATCCGACAGGTGAGGGGTGGACGAGTGTCACAGTTCACCCCTGGTTGGTTATGGAGCTTCTGGCTAAACTCTTCCAACCATCGGTCCTGCTCCTTCAAGCACTTCTCCATATGGTGATTAAGGTCCTCGCTTACTGATTCAGAAGATGAGCTGGGGGAATAGTGATGCTGATGGTGACATGCCCGTCTGGGCTTCTTTCCCTATCGCCGTTTGAAGGAGGGACTACTCGAGCGAAGAGCAGGGGACAACGATCTTTTGGAGGCTTCATAGTGGTGATGGCATTTGGATGGAGCATGACGGTAATGAGGCTCTTAAGGAGGGGTCTTCTATATGCAGATTGCTGACTGGTTGGAGTAGCTATCGCCGGCAACATGAGGAGCCCTGGCAGCTATTGAACACTCGCCTGCCGCTGCTCGTGCAACTCGTGGATCACTCCAACGAGAGTTTGAACTTGCTGAGTAAGGGTGGCCAGCTGTTCTTGTGGAGTGGCTAAGACCGGTGGTAAAAAAAGAACGGAAAGGTTAGCTTCTGGTTGCTCAATGCAAGGGAAATGCCCCCTAATGTAACTGGTAGAAGCTCCCTAAATGTCCATCATCACCATTGTTGTTCAGGAGAGGGCGAGCCTATAGTTCAGAGTTACAGAGCTATCCTTTTCTTATCCCCCTACCTTGCGCACCAATCTGACGATGCCTGATCACCTTGAGCCGACGTCCTTAAGTATCAGTGAACGGGCCGTGACCTTGATGAAGAAGCTTTGCCTCAACTCCGAGATTGCAAGAAGTCCCGGAGGCTGGATGTTCCGGCGAGGACCCTTCGACGCTCAAGTTAGTGATCAGAATCACAACCGTGAGCTTGAGAAAGCTTGACCTTGAGAACTAGGAAGAAGATGAGAGAAAAAACCCTAAGTTCTTTGTTTGAGTGTCCATACCTTAGTCAGGGATCCCTCTTACCCGTTTTATTGCTGCTTTGAGTCTGCGTGGCTTGCTGGATAAGATTGGAATCTCATGATGTGCCGTGATTTTTGCCAATAGAATATCAGAACTAGTGGGGTTGGATTCATCCCATCTGAACTGGATGAGTGGTACTTTATGGTAAATGATCACCTTTTGAGGCTTATCTGGCTAGAGTCATTAAAACTTCATAATGAATGATGACTTTTTGAGTTCGTCTGGTCCAGGAAATTAAAGCTTCATGATGGATTATGACTTCTTGGGCTTGTGCTAGAATCAGCATAGTTTGTCTTATTAGACATATATGAATCAGAGATGACTGATGGGCCTGTCCTTGTCAGAAGTGAAGGCTTGCCTGGGAAGCCAATAGTTAAGTTTAGGGGTGAAAGAGGGATGAGGCCGCCTATGAGCTGGGGCTGCCTCTGGGTCGTCTTGTGAACTGGGGTCGCTTAGGAGCTGGGGCCACCTAGGAGCCGCCTATGTTCTGGGGCCGCTTTTGGGCTGCCTTGTGAGCCGGGGCCGCCTAGGATCCGCTTATGTTCTGGGGTCGCTTCTGGGCCGCCTTGTGAATCGGGGCCGCCTAGGAGCCGCCTATTCTAGGGCTGCTTCTAGGCTGCCTTGTGAATTGGGGCTGCCTATGTTCTGGGGCCGCCTCTATATTCAAACGACTTCCATCGTTTGGTAATTTTGGCCATTAATTTACATGTGGCTCTTATCAGCCACATCATCGATGTATAACTCGACTTGGCTCTAATCTGATTTGGCCAAACCCAATCCATATTTAGAGACTCATGTGTTAGACTAGATTTAAAAATTGGACTCAATCTAATTTTGTATCATTTCAGATCATATATTTTTTTATCCAATCCAAATCTAATTTATTTCAACTTATAAAAATAAATTTATTTTTTTCTTTAATTTTTTTATGAATTTATTGAATAAACTTTAATTAAAAGTATTTTTATTTTAACAATTAAATCTTTTTTATTTTTTATTAATTATATTTAATATTTATACTTTATTATCAATCACCTTTCCAAGCCACATACAGGACTCTGTCCTGTGATTGGACCACTTCAAGCGGTGATTTGAGGTTACGATGAATACGTGAGCTGTTTCCTGGGATTAGCAAGGACCGGTGTTAGGATGAATGCGTATTTTTGTGCATATATGCTAGGTGGCAGGCCTTGGATCTTCTAGTATTTATGTGCCTCTTAATGATTCTATATTATATTATCAAGCTAATACCCGGATAAAGTGGTGGTTTTATTGTTGTATTTCGTGAGGCCGTTATGAATTGTTTCCTCACGGCATAATTAAATTGGAACACTTGGAGATGTCATTTAATATGTTAATTATTTTTGTCACCGGAGTTGATATTTTAATCCTTTTTAGTACCATATCTTATTAGTTTTCTTCGAAGCTAATTATAAAAAATCCATGCTTAAGATAGCTGATTGTCTTGTTACGGCACTTTGAATTTTCATATCAGTTGAGATAAATTGATGTGTGAATATCTCAAGATATAGAAGCCTTTCAATTAGTTTTTTTTTTCTTTTTTTTTTTTGATACAAACGGGCGATCACACAAGTCTCATGTGAGTCAGTCCAGATACATCAGAGAACAAAATATACTGAAGAAGAATCGGACAGTGATCTCCAGGCCTCCAAATCCATGAACCTGTATGCTTAGCCATAGAGGTAGCCGCCCAATCTGCCCGCATTGGCTTACGATATATATGACGGATCAGGACAAAGCCAGTCACTCGCAGAATTGACCAAATATCCCTCAGGATTGGATTAGGGGACCCTCAAAATAATTCTCCTTCTGCAACCAAGAAATGACCGTCATAGAATCACCCTCGATCATGATCCTAGGAGTGGAGAATCCGAGCGCATAAAAAATCCCTACCCAAGCCGCATAGAGCTCAGCCATCGGGACAGAATAGTCAAGAAACCAAAACCTCGCCACCAACAAATCACCGCCGGCCCACGGATGATGAACGCAGAACCAGCAGCTCTACCGCGGACACTCCCGTCGAAGTTGATTTTGACAAACCCTGGAGGGGGGGCTCCCAAGAAATGAAAACCGGATACCGGTTCGCTGCCGAAGCAGTAGGGAAACCCGGCGGTCAGAGGAGTCAGAACCAACACTAGAGAAGACGGGCATAGTCCATCATCAGCAATCTAATCTTCCTCACAATCCTATGAGGAGAAGCAGTGATATTCAAAAAAATGAGCTCATTCCTTGACAGCCAAATCTGATATGCTGTGGCTGCCCAAAGACCACGCTTATGCTGAGATCCCCACCGAATATCATGAAAAAGGAGGAGCGCGGAGATGCCATAGCCTCCAATCTGCTAGAAAAACCCATCAGATACCATATCCGTCTAGCTCTAAGACATAGAAAGATAGCGTGGTCATCAGTCTCCTCCTCCAGCCGACAAAGAGGACAAATCGACTGAATAGACAGACCCCTCCGAGAGAGAAGACCAGACGTAGGAAGGCAGCCCCATAGAAGCTTCCAAATAAAAAGCTGAATCGTAGGAATGGTGGGAAGCTTCCAGATCCAAGCAGCATCCTCGTGCGCTGGACTGGGACCTGAAGCTCCTCATAAGGTCCCTAGAGGGGGCCCTAGAGAGACAAGATCTGCCATAACCTAGAATCACCATCACAGCCAGGCATAAGAGGCATAGATAGAATCCGCCGAGAAAGCTCCTCCCCAAATAACTAGGTCACCGTGGGGATATGCCATGAGGGGGGATCCAGGGAAATCAAATCCTTAACCCTTAAACTGGAGGGGGCATCCATATTAATAAAAGAGGGCCACCTCGAAAGGGGGGCTCAGAAATCCAAGTATCCTGGATAACATCAATCGAAGAACCATCTCGATACTCCATGAAACATTCTCCAGGATAAACTGACCATATCTGCAAACCTCCTTCCAAAAGGAGGAAGATCCCCGGTCGGCAGAATGGGCGAGCCGGACGTCCACTCACCATGCCTCGCTCGCATCAGAGAGCTCCACAGACACTGCGGCTCTAAAAGAAATCGAGAAGCATGTCTGGCAAGAAGAGCTTCTCTTCTAACAATCAGAGACTGAATTCCAAGACCACCTTCTTGGATAGGCATACAGACCGTGTCCCAGGATAATAAATGCATGCCATGACCATCTTACATAGAGGCCCAAAGAAAGTCTCTGAAGCATCTCTCTATCCTCCTGAGACAGGTAATCGGAATAGCAGTATTCGAAAGAAGATACAAAGAAGCGACGAGAGAACCGATCGAATAATAATGACCCTGGCCATCATAGATAAACTAGTGACCTGCTACCCCTCAAGGCGCTGACGAACCCTCCTCTCAAGCTCAGCAAAGTCAGTACAACGGGGATGTCTACCTAGAATGGGGATCCCCAGATACATAAATCGATCAGCCTAAGTAGAGATACCCGACAGATTAGTAATGGCTTCCTAGTAGATCTGGTGGTCTTCGGCTAAAACATATAGAAGATTTGAGATAGTTAACCCTCTGACTCGAAGCCAATAATAGTTCTGCACAATAGAATGTAAGGAAGCCGCATTGTCAATGGAAGCCTGACCCAGAAGAATACAGTCATCAGCGAAAAGGAGATGGGAGACCGCAGGGCCCTGACACCCGCCATGAAAGGGACAATCCTTGATTCAGTTGTGCCTGATGAAAAGCACGAGAAAGATCATCCGCAGCCAGAATGAACAACAAAGGGGATAAAGGGCACCCCTGCCTCAGACCCACAGTAGAATGGAAAAACTCCGTCGGGCATCCATTGATGATCAGAGAAAAAGAAGGCCTCTGAATACAAGCCAAGATCCACTGATAAACAGATCTTCAAACCCAAACTCCTGGAGCGAGCGGAGCAGGAAAGACCAACTCATCCTATCATAAGCTCTCTCCATGTCAAGCTTAACCGCCATAAGACAACGACTAGCTGGGGCTCTTTGAAGATCATGTATAAATTCCTGAGCGATGAGAACATTATCAGAAATAGAACGCCCTCTAATAAATGCCCCCTGCTCAATAGAAATAAGGCGAGGAAGAACAAAACGAAGACGGCCAGCTAAAAGACGAGCACATATCTTATACAAAGTGGTGCAAAGGCTAATAGGCCGGAATGCTACGGGAGAGAAGCCTTCGGTCGCTTGGGCACCAGAGAAATAAAAGTCTGGTTCCATTCCTGAGGAATGCTCTTGGTCTGAAATACAATTTGAATAGCCTGAATCACCTCGCCCAACAATCCCCCAATAGTCATGGTAAAAAAAAGGCGAAATCCATCAGGCCCAGGGGCCTTATCCATCCGAGCAAGCTCCCAAAGCGCCACCCGAATTTCCTCCCCAGTTATAGGCCTGACAAGCATATCATTCTCCTTGGCCGAAACCTTCCTAGGATCAGGAACACGAACAACCGAGCCCCCTCCCCATCGGACTCAGTCCATCTGGTCTGAAAGAAATGGAGAAGCAAGTCCCTAATAGAGTGGATATCCTCCAGGTTTTGCCCTTCAGCATCAACTAATCTCCGAATCTGTTAGCGGACTGCCTCTTCAAAGTGGCCTGATGGAAAAATCTGGTGTTACGATCCCCCTCACATATCCACTGAACCCTGGATCTCTGCCTCCAAAACATCTCCTGCTGACGGAGAAGAGAGTGATGGCGAGCTAGCGAGTCCCGCAGCAACGAGAGGTCCGAATCCAACAAAAACCCATCTGGTCCTCCTACTCCTGTAAGGCAGAAATGTGGCTTCTACCCGTTCGACTTGTCTAACCAGATCCCCGACCTCCAGCCTATTCCATCTGGATAGACGATGTCTAGCCAGCATAAGACGCCGAGATAACCTATAAATAGCATTACCCCTGACAGGAAGGTGCTAAATCTGAAATGATAGACCGAGCAGCAAAATGGACCGTCCAAAACTGCTCAAATCTAAACTGTCTACGATGATACATAGCAACCTCGTAGAAATCAAAATGGGGCAATGATCAGAAGCAATCCTAGGAAGGTGTGCAACAGTAACCACCTGAAACCTATGAAGCCACTGAGCATAGCCAAAGCTCTGTCGAGTCTCTCCAAAACACGAGCTGAACCCTGACGGTTATTACACCAAGTGAATTGGGTCCCCGAATACCCCAAATCCAACAGCCCCGAGGATCCGATAAAGGTTCTGAACTCACTAACATCAGCTAAGGCCGTAAACTGTCTACCTCCATGCTTTTCGTTAGCCTCAATGATACAGTTAAAGTCACCGGCAATGATAGATGGGAGGCCCTGAGCAAGAAAGGGAAAGCAACTCAGACCACAGGATCCGTCTCTCCCGATAATCGTACTGGCATAAACAGCTGATAGAAGCCAAGGATCAGAGGACCCCTCGGAGACTACAAGACCTATCTACTGGTTGCACTGATGAAAAGCATCAACCGTAAAGCAGCGGCACGCCAAATGGCCAGCATACCTCCAGACAAACCCTCAGCCTCAACCTCATACGATGACCAGGACCGAGAAATCTGTCTCCTAAACTGAGCCAGACTGTCACCCGACAACCTTGTTTCCAAAAGAACACATATCAAAATTGTGAAGCTGCACCAATCTACTAAAGGAGGATCGAAATGAAGGCTTTCGAGCTCCTCTAACATTCCAAATAAGATCTTCATTTACAAGGATGATGAACTTGGGACCCCACCCTGGTCCTCCACCATCGCAATATCAGAAAGGCACCCACTGATGAGGTACCACCCTCAACTAGCAAAGATGAACCAGCCTCCGGATCCTCCCTGTCAACAATAGCCCGAGGAGACTGAACCGGAGACAGGGGACCAGATCTCATGTTTACACTATCTAAAACCTTCGAGGAAAAACAGACAGGCCTGTCAGAGTAGGACATAACCACTTCCTGACCACCTTCCAGAGAGTATGAGGCCAGGGACATCCTATCCTGGGAAACAATCGTTATCCCAGAACTTTTTGAGATTGGAGCCTTGCCTTTTCCTTTTTGTTTCATAGATTTAGAAACTACCCTCGGAGCCTGATAATCAACTGGTCTGGCCCGCTTAAGGGGACCTGGACAAACATCCTATTATCCAGAAGGCCTTCATCCCCAGACATCAAACCAAGAGAGGCAAAGGGGTTCTTCTTCAAAAGAGGATTATTCAGACCCAGCTCAGAGACACCACCTTCTCAGCCTGCAGCAAAACCTTCTCAGCAGATACTAAACCGGCATGCTACCCTGCCCCGGCACATTCTCCATGGCTGAACAGCCTTGCAAAGACTCCACCACTGGACTCCCAGTAGCCTTGGCTGAATTGCCCCCTACCTTCAAAGGTGTAGGGACCCTCCTCCGAGCCACCTTGGCAGGAAAGCTCCAGCCCTCAGCAGCTGCAGCACCACTCAAGGGAACAGTATGCTTCCTCTGTGCGCCAGATCCACTACCAGAAGCCCCCGGACACGACACCGACTGAAGCTTCCTCCTCTCATCCCGCTGGGACCCTAGAGCAACCCTTCGTTGACGAACAGCTGCAATCCACGACCATAAATAGGGCTGGATGCAGCACCTTCAACACCTGAGCCCGACGGTTGAGAACAAGGGCCACTCAGGTGCATCGTTCCACAGGAAGAACAAACCCCCTCTAGATTTTCAAAAGCAAATTGCTGCCAAAACGGGAGGCTGATCCCTTGAATCCGTGCACCCGGCCTCAGAGGACGACGAAGGTCTACCCGGAGACACGCCCTGGCAAATCCACCTCTGCTCTTCGCCACAGTAGAGGCATCCAGACAGATGAACTATCCGGCTGGTTCCAAAATGACCCTAATGAATTCCTCTTCCAAAACTTCATTGGAAGGTTAGGCAGCCGCACCCATACTAGAGCCGACGGAATCGCATCCTCTGCCGGGATGAATTCCGGCCGCCACGGCTCCGTCCCAATTACCTGTCCGTTAACCATCCATGGATGATTGAGAACCATGTCACAGGCATTTGGATCTTCAAAACGGAATAAATGGCACCGGAATGCCAGACTGATCGGAGTAATGTCACCTTGAATTCCAGCTCTCCTAAACTCCCTGATCAGCGCCGCTGTCGAAACCCACTTGTGGTAAGAACAGACCAGAACGGCTCTCGTCTGCCATCTCGCCATTTCGGCCTCCAACTCGGCCATAGGGACGCAGATAACATCCGGAAAAGATGCTTCCAGAGTCACAATCACGACGGCAAAGGAGACGGTGAACCCAGCGAAAGCCGGAACCCACGTCCGTCGTCCGCCCATCCATAATCCATCCGACGCCATATAAGGGAAGGGCCAGTAAGAGAAATAGTCCATCGAAGGTAACCGGAGATGACGCGATCGTCGAAGATCGAGAAGGCAACGATCAAATTCCGAACCTTAAAGCCCTAGGATAAGCATGAGAGTTGCCTTTCAATTAGTTGATAATCAGTACAGGCCATGCGGAATCATGAGTACTCTGCAGTAAAATACCTCACATAATTTCTCACTTTACAAGGCACGCATATCTATACATCTTTAGTACTTTGAATTTCATTATTTCAGTAATATTGAGCAGACTAAATTATTTCTGACTTTTAATCATATCTTAAAATGGTTCAGTGCCGATTGTCCATCAAGTCCTTTCGTGTTGAAGTAGATGGCATAATCCTTCGCAGATACTTCTTTGTACTTCGGTCTTTCATTGGATAATAGCTCCTTGATAGGGCCATAAAGCTTTGCAGATGGGTAACGATTTGTAGTAAAGAAACATGCTACAGAAATTCTAGGACCAGCACTCTGATTTGCAAGCACTCTGTGCTCCACGCTTTTAAGTCTATCATTGGAGACCAGCTGTAGATCACATAGAAACAGGAGGCAAATGATATATATGAGATGAAATTTGTAATTAATAAATTTCAATTCTTTGAATTCAAAGCTACACAAACACAACCAGGCTACTTTGGAGCAAATCCTTTCTCTCTCTCTCTCTCTCTCTTTGAATGATATTATGTTAGAGAAAATCACGTAATAAAGAACCAAAGCAATATTTCTGTACCTAATGAAAAACATACCTGTAATAAGTCACCAATGTTAACAATTAAAGCTCCGGGCAAAGGAGTCACATTCATCCATTGATTTTGATGCAGAACTTGTAAGCCACCAACCTGATCTTGTAAAACAATGGTTAGGAAATCTGGATCAGAATGTTTGGTAGCTCCAAGAGTGATATGCGGCTCTGGACAAGGTGGATAATAGTGGCCAGCAATACTAAGTCCTTTGGCGCATTCCATTTCATTTAGATGATTGCGGTTAAGGCCGAGTGCCTCAGAAACCAGCTCAAAGAGAGAGATTCCCAGTCTTTGAATATGATTTGCATACTGGATGGTTATTTCCCTACATGTGCAAGATGTGGATCCATAAGATACCAAATGAAATTGAAACAGAATATATACCAATGAGCTATGATAAACAATTTAAGGAAACTTAAAAAAGAAAAAAATCATTAACTATTTAACTTGCTGATGCTAAGCTTAATTATTTGGATCATATCAATATTTTATTTCAAGTGATAGATTATTGTTGCTGTGGAATTATGTTCTGGCCTGAGGGCGGCGCACGTTGGGATCCGGATGGTGATCTTTCGTCCGATTGGACCTGCAAGGTAGTCTCCACACAGGAAGCACATGGATGATCCCTGCGAAAGATCTTCGACGCTCAAGTCGGTGGAGATTCTTAACAAACAGATGAGAGGAAAAGGCTCCAGTAGAAGGATCTCTCTCCTTGAGATGACTTTTTAGGAGCAATAACCTTTGCTAGAGTTGTGAGAGCATGAGAGGCATACCTGAAAGATCGTGAGACTTAGCCTTTTAGCCTTGCTGAGATGGCAGTCGATTACCTACATTTTTTATCATATTTTGGGAGGTTGGGAGCTGATAAGATTAGAATCCTATCAGTTATGGAATCGATAGCTGATCAGCCTTATCAGGATTTTAAAACTCCGTTAATTATGGTCAGAGGGTTGTATTTGGCTTCCATTTTCGTTTAAAGAAATTTACTCTGAGATTTTTGTGATCAGAGCGGTTCGTCCTCCAGAATATTCGGTGTGGTATGAATTGGCAATGACACTCAGGCCGAGCAGAGGATCCTCGGCTCTTGGCGAGATAGCTTGGCCTTATAGCTCGATGAGATAGCTTGGCCTTATGGCTCAGCCTTATAGCTCAGCCTTATAGCTCGGCCTTGTAGCTTAACCTTGTAGCTTGGCCCTATAACTCGGCCAGATAGCTCTGTAAGATAGCTTGGCCTTATAGCTCAACCTTATAGCTCGATCAGATAGCTCAGCAAGATAGCTCAGCCAGATAGCTCGGCCCTATAGCTCGGCCAGATAGCTAAGCCTATAGCTCGGCCCTATAGCTCGGTCAGATAGCTTGGCTAGATAGCTCGATCTTATAGCTCAGCCTTATAGCTCGGCACTGCTGAGGTACGGAGATTGCGGGTGGCGCTATTTATCTTTTTCTATAACGAAGAAGGGACCTTCTCTGATTATGGCAATTTATGGGTCAGAGCCCAGAAGCAGCCTTATCGACTTCTACGTCTCCCCATCTATTGCGGTGACGATTTTGCCCCACATCACATGCCCCCCACTTCTTAATTCGAAGCATAGGTTTGGGCATAAGGAGTAGAGTCAGGATGGCCTAATTTCATTAGTGAAGTTTAAACTAGCAGAGGCACGTCATGATGGCCCCATAAATGCCAAGTCATCATTCTATCATTTCTCTTCTCGTTGAACGAGGAGAGTCCATTTGAATTCTAATGAAGGGGCTTGGCGAAATATGGCCAAATCGAAGATCAAGACATGTGAGCCGATGAACCTTGATTTTGTAAAGTCATTACTTGGCTCTGCCAAGGTACAGAAAAATATTTTTTACTTGTCCTAGCCAAGGATACGGAGAAAGCTCGGCCGTGCCAAGGTTCGAAGAATATTTTTACTTGGCCCAGCCAATGTATGGAGAAAGCTGCTAGGCCCTGTCAAGGTTTGAAGAATTATTTATTTGGCCTAGCCAAGGTACGGAGAATATTGCTTGGCCCTGCCGAGGTTCGAAGAATTTTTTACTTGGCCTAGCTAAGGTACAGAGAAAGTTGCTCAGCCTTGCCAAGCTTCGAAGAATATTGTTACTTGGCCCAGCCAAAGTACGAAGAAAGTTGCTTGGCCCTGCCGAGGTTCAAAAAATATTTTTACTTGGCCTAGCCAAGGTACGGAGAAAGTTGCTTGGCCTGTCGAGGTTTGGAGAATATTTTTACTTAGTCTAGCCAAGGTACTGAGAATGTTGCTTGGCCCTACCAAGGTTTAGAGATCTTTTTACTTGGCCCAGCCAAGGTACAAAGAAAGTTGCTCGGCCCTACCGAGGTCCGGAGAATATTTTTACTTAGCCTAGCCAAGGTACCGAGAATGTTGCTTGGCCCTACGCAGGTTTGGAGAATTTTTACTTGGCCCAGCCAAGGTACGGAGAAAGTTGCTCAGCCCTGTCGAGGTTCGGAGAATATTTTTACTTGGCCCGGCTAAGGTATAAAGAAAATTTTTTATTTGGCCCTATCAAGGTACAGAGAAAATTTTTACTTAGCCTTGCCAAGGTACAAAGAAAATTTTTTACTTGGCCCAGCCAATGTTCGAAAAAAAATTTTTACTTGGCCCAACCAAGGTATGGGGAAATGGATCCGTAGGTCAATGATTGGACAAAACCTGCCTTTCATCAACAACTCAGGGAAGATAATTATCAAAAAAAAATATTTAAATTAAAGAGTGAAGTCTTATTATAACAAGCAAAATAGCTCGGTTTAGAAGTACTTCACTAATAATATGCTCAGAGTTGTCTAAATTCTATGCTCAGAGGATAACTCCTCTATCGAAATTTTGACATTTGTGGGGAGTTGTTGAGTAGGTGCAGTCAAAAGAGGGACTCCATAGAGCCCTTGCACCAACTGCATCAAGGCCTTACTGAACCAGCATATTGGCCTGATGATTGGGGCCACGAGCAGTAGTGGAACCTTGGTTGGTGATGGCTGTGAGGCATGATATTTAAGGGATCAGGCCTCTGAGAAGTGGCCTGGTCCGAGTATCATTGATTACTCTCTTGTGGTTGGTCATTGAGGAATCGTCCTTGTTAGGAACCTTGTCTCCTTGATTTCAAGTTTAATGGGACTTGAGACCCTTCCTCTAGCGCCAATCTGTTGCTGTGAAATTTCGTTTTCGGCTTGGGGGTGGTGCACATCAGGATCGGGTGGTGATCTCCCATTCGGTTGGATCTGTAAGGTAGTCTTTATGCAGAAAGCACAGGGGGTGGTCCTTGTGGAAGACCCTCCAACGCATAAGTCAGTGGAAATTCTTAGCAAATAGATAGAGGAGAAGGCTCTAGTAGAAGGATCTCTCTCCTTGAAATGATTTTTTAGGAGCAATGGCCTTTGCTAGAGTTGTGAGAGCACAAGAGTTATACCTGGAGGATCTCGGGACCTAGCCTTTTAGCCTTGTTGAGATGGTAGTCGGTTACCTATATTTTTAGGCACGTTTTGGGAGGTTGGAAGCTGATACGATTAGAATTCCGTCAGTTATGGAATTGGGAGCTGATCAGCGAGTTTGAAACTCTGTTAATCACGGTGAGGGTTGTATTTGGCTCCCGTTTTATTTTAGAAAGTTTGCTCTAAGATTTCTATGATCAAAGTGGTTCGTCCTCCAAAATATTCAGTGTGGTATGAGGTGGCAATGACACTCAGGCCGAGCGGAGGATCCTCGGCTCTAAACAAGATAGTGGCCTTATAGCTCGGCAATATAGCTCGGCCTATAGCTTGGCTTTATAGCTCGGCAAGATAGCTTGACCTTATGACTCAGCCTTATAGCTCGGCCCTATAGATCGGTGAGATAGCTCGGCCTTATAGCTGGCGAGATAGCTCGTATTTATATTTCAGCCTTATAGCTCGGCCCTATAGCGCGGCCAGATAGCTCAGCGAGATAGCTAAGTCTTATAGCTCAACTTTATAGCGTAGTGAGATAGTTCAGTCCTATATCTCGGCCTTATAGCTCGGCCCTATAGCTCGGTCAGATAGCTCGGCCTTATAGCTCGGCAAGATAGCTTGGCCCTATAGCTCGGCCTTATAGCTCAGCGAGATAGTTCGGCCCTATAGCTCGATCAGATAGCTCGACCCTATAGCTCGGTCAGATAGCTTAGCCCTATAGCTCGGCCAATAGCTCGGCCAATAGCTCGGCCAGATAGCTCGACGCTGCCGAGGTACGGAGATTGCGGATGGCGCTGCTTATCTTTTTCTGTAACGAAGAAGGGACCTTATCTTTTTATGATAATTTGTGGGTTAGAGCCCAGAAGCGAGCCTTACCGACTTCTACGTTGTCCATCTATCACGATGATGATTTTACTCCATCAATCATAATATGTGGATCCCACAAAATACATAATATAATATTTGCAATTATTATGGATCTTTATGAGAGTGGACCATAACATGACGTAAGGGCTGAGCCATCTCATGAATTGAGGAACTGATTAGTTAATTCAGCGGCTTCTTTGTCGTTAGGCATACAGGCTGCCTTTTGACCAGCACTCTTATCCAAAATTCTTAATCGACATTCATAATATTTCGGACCCGATTCTCCCTCAACTTCAATCTTTTACTTCAGATAAAAAAGGTAGGACGTGTTACTCAGCAATTCATATTGCTAATTTATGTTAATTAAATATTTTTTAAATAAAAATAATATGGAAATATAGATTATTGGATTCATGGATTGTGAGTTGCCAACAATTTATAAAAGATGCATCTTTTTTTTTTTTTGGTACAGGCGGGCGATCACACAAGTCTAGTGTGAGTCAGCCAGAAAGATCCGAATACATAATTTGCTGTAATAGAGAAGGACAGGGGTCACCCGGTCTCTAGATCCATAAACCAGCATGCTGGGCCACAGAAGAAGCCATCCAGTCCGCCGCCGAATTGGCTTCACGATAAATATGATGGATCTGGGCGCAATCAACCTCCCGCAACAATGACCAAATATCCAAAAGAATCGGATTAGCAAGGTCGGAATGGCCTCTCACCTTCTGTAACCAAGAATGACTGTCATGGAATCTCTCTCAATCAAAATCTTCTGGGCATGAAGAATCCGGACAGCATAAGAAATGCCCGCCCAGGCTGCATGAAGCTGGACATAGGGACGGTGAATCAAGAGAACCAAAACCTCCAGCTCCCAGCAAATCACCATGAGGACCACGGATGACGAAAGCAGACCAGCAGCTCTAGCACGGACACTCCCGTCAAAGTTGATTTTGACGAACCCTAAAGGGGGGCTCCCAGGAGATGAAAATCGTATGCCGGTTCGCTGCCAAAGCAGCAAGGAAATCCCAGAGGCCAGAGACATCAGAACCAACATGGCACAGTCCGTAGCCAATGATCGAATCTTCCTAACAATCCTGAGGGAAGATGTAGAATCATCCATGAAAAGAAGCTGGTTCCTCGAGAGCCAAATCTGATAAGCATGGCAGCCCAAAGACCACTTTGCTGCCGAGATCCTCTACGAAGCTCAAGAAGGAAAGTGGAGCGAAGGGAGCCCAAATCGTCCAGCTTGGCCAAATAGCCCACCATGTACCATATCAGTCTAGCTCTGGGGCAGATGAATATAGCATGCTCAGAAGACTCCTCCTCCAACCTGCAAAATGGACATAACGGCTGGATCGACAACCTCGACGAGAGAGAAGGGCACAGGTTGGAAGATAGTTCCACAGTAACTTCCAAATGAAAAGCTGCATCCTGGGAAGGATGGGAAGTTTCCAAATCCACTCAGCATCCACCGAGCGCTGCGACACCGGCCTGAACATCTTCATCAAATCTCTGTAGGAGCCCTAGAAAAAAATATCTTTGCTAGAGTCTGGTGTCAGATAACCGGCTAGGAATTAGAGGCATCGAAAAATACGCCTAGAAAGCTCCAACCCGAAGAATCGGGTCACCGAAGGGATATGCCAGGTAGGGGGATCGAAGGAAATCAAATCCTTAACTCTTAAGCTGGAAGGGATATCAATACTAATAAATGAGGGCCATCGGGAGAGAGGAAGCTCAGAAATCCAGGTATCATGGATAACATCAATCAATGATCCATCTCCAATCATCCAAGATATATTCTCCAGGATAGCTGACCAAACCGACAAACAATCCGCCAAAAAGAGGAGCCTCCCCGAGACGGCCTGACATGAAAATCCGACGTCCAGCACCATACCTAGCTTGCATCAGGTGCTCCATAGACAATGCGGCTCCAAGAGAAATCTAGATGCATGTCTAGCAAGAAGGGCATCCCTTCTAATAATCAGAGATTGGATTCCGAGCCCCATCTTGGATAGGCATATAGTCGTATCCCAGGATAAAAGGTGAGTACCATGTCCTTCTTGCATGGAAGCCCAAAGAAAATCTCGAAAACACCTCTCAATCCTCTTAAGGCTAGTGATCGGATGACAATGTTCGACAGAAGGTACAGAAGAGAGGAAAGAACCAAAAATAATGATGACCCTAGCCATCATCGAAAGGCCAGTGATTTGCCACCCCTCCATTCGCTGACGAACCCTCCTCTCAAGCTCATCATAGTCAGAACAACGGGGACGGCACCCCGTGATAGGGATCCCCAAATACATAGACCTATCAGTCTGAGTAGAGATTCCTGATAGATTAATAATGGCTTCCCTGTAGTCCTGGAAGTCTTCGGGCTAAAGCATATAGAAGACTTGAGAAAGTTAACCTTCTGTTCTGAGGCCTGACAGTACTGCTGAATGATAGAGTAGAAAGTAGCCGCATTATCAACAGAGGCCCGCCTAGGAGGATACAATCATCCGCGAAGAGGAGATAAGAGATCAGAGGGCCGTCAGTACTAGCCATAAAAGGGACAATCCTCCGATCCAACTGAGCCTGATGGAAAGCACCTGAGAGATCATCCACAACCAGGATAAACAGCAAAGGGGATAGAGGACATCCCTACCTAATTCCCACAAAAGAGTGAAAAAACTCAGTCGGACTCCGTTGATGATCAGAGAAAAGGACAGCCTCTGTATGCAAGCCATAATCCACTCAATAAATAGATCATCGAACCCAAACTCTAAAGAGAACGATGCAGGAAAGCCCAGCTCAGTCTATCTAGGCTCTCTCCATATCAAGCTTAACAGCCATAAGACATCGGCTGGCTGAAGCTCTCTGAAGATCATACATAAACTCCTGGGCGATGAGAAAATTATCGAAAATGGAACGCCCTCTGATAAATGCCCCTATTCAACCGAGACGAGACGATGAATCACCAGACTAAGGCGGCGAGAAAGAATCCGAGCACAGACCTTGTATAGAGTAGTACAAAGACTAATAGGTCGAAAGTGCTACGGAAGGGAAGCATCGGTACGCTTGGGCACCAAAAAAATAAAGGTCTGGTTCCATTCCGCAGGAATGTGTTTAGATTGGAACACTGTCTGAATAGCCTGAATCACCTCCTGCCCTACAATGTCCCAATAATAGCGTAAAAGAAAGGCGAAAAACTATCAGGCCCAAGGGCCTTATCCGGTCCAAGCTCCCAAAGGGCCGCCCTAATCTCTTCCGCTGAAATAGATCTAGCAAGCTGATATTATCCTGAGGCGAGACCTTCCCAGAAGCTAGAATCTGAATAACCGGACCCCCCTCACCAGAGGACTCCGCCCACCTGGACTGAAAAAAAACGAAGGAGCATGTTCCTAATAGTGTGGATGTCCTCATGAATAATCCCCTCATCATCAACCAATTTTCGGATCCTATTAGCTGCATGCCGTTTCAAAGTTGCCTGATGGAAGAATCTGGTGTTGCGGTCACCGTTACGAATCCACTGAAATCTTGACCTCTGCCACCAGTACACCTCATGCCGCAGGAGAGAGTGATGCCGAGCAAGCTTATCCCTTAGAGTAGAGAGGTCAGAATCTAATAGAAAATCATCCATGTCTTCCTTAGTCTGAATGGCATAAATATCATTTTCAACCTATTCAATTTGTCTAACCAAATCCCCCAGCTCCAATCTATTCCATCCGGATAATCTGTGCCTGGCCATCTTAAGACGCGAGATAAGCGATAAACAGCATTGCCCCTGACTGGAAGGTGCCAGATCTGAGAAATGATAGACAAGCAGCAGAGTGGGTAGTCCAAAACTGCTCAAATCTAAACTGCTTATGCTGGTACTGATCAACCTCCGTGGATATGAGAATATGGCAATGATCAGATGCAATCCTAGAAAGATGGGAGACTGTAACCGCCGGAAACAAGTGAAGCCACTGAGCCATTGCCATAGCTCTATCTAGCCTCTCCCAAACACGAGCTGACCCCTGACGGTTATTGCACCAGGTAAATTGGGGTCCGAGTACCCCAAATCCAGTAAACCGGCAGAAGCAATGAAAGATCTAAATTCGCTGATGTCAGCAGAGCCAGTTACTCGTCTGCCCCCTCGTTTCTCATTAGCCTCAGTTATGCAGTTAAAATCCCAGCAATGATAGAAGGGAGACCTTGAGCAAGAAGGGAACTTAGTTCAGACCAAAGAACCCTTGTCTCCCAATGGTCCGTGCTAGCATAAACCACCGATAGGAGCCAGGGGTCAGAAGATTCCTCAGAGACAACCAGGGTAATCTGCTGACTGCACTGATGAAAAGCATCAATTGTAACAGCAGAGGTACGCCAAATAGCCAAAATACCTCCAGACAGCTCGTCAGCCTCCACTGCATAAGAGGCCCAAGAACGGGCAATCTGCCTACGAAACCGAGCCAGACTATAGCCCGCCAATCTGGTTTCCAAAAGGATACATATGTCAAACTTATATAACTGTAACAATCTACCAAAGGAGGATCGAAAGGATGGTTTTCGAGCTCCTCTCACATTCCAAACTAAAAACTTCATTTTACAAGCTAGGGGAAACTGGGACCCCTTCCTAGTCCTCTAACATAATACTATCTGCAATACACCCTTTTAACAGGGAGCCTTCAACAACCATCTCTGCTGAGCAGGCCTGCAGTCCTCCCAAATCAATAGCAGATGCTTCCACCTGGGAGGACTACTCCGGGGACAAAACTCCTGACCCCAGGCCAATAGAATCTCCAGGTACATTCTCGAGGGAAGACCCAGCACCCTGATCTGGATATGACCTTATCAACACCTGGCTACCTTCCTGACGACACAGAGATAGATCAGGCCTGACAGGCGATAATAATTTGATCTCTCCTATTTTCAACAAAGGAGCCTTACCTTTCTCCTTCCTATTCACAGATTTGGGAAAGACCTAGGAGACATAGAATCCTCTGGTCTAGCATGTTTCAGGGGACCCGGACTACCATCCATATAACCCAATTGGCCATGTACACCCAGATCCAAACCAAGTGAGCAGAAAGGATTATAAGTCTGCACTGAATTATTCAGATTCAAATCCTGGGAGCCCTCCTTATCAGTTGCCAGCAGCTCCTTATCAGCAACCTTAAAACCGGCACGGCCACATTTAACCGGCACACCCTTTGAACTAGAAGACGACAGTTCCAAATTCTTCCCAGACTAGTTCGGCATAGCTCCCAGAATAGTCACCTGCTTCTTAGATGATGAGGACCTCCGGCGAGCCAGTTTTACCGAGACACCCATCCATCATTCAATTCCTCAGCCCTGAAACTAAGCCCGCCCATAGCAATCGGGGGATCAGAAGCATTAACTACCACAGATGAGGAATCCTTCGACTGAGGCTTACCCTTCCCTGCGATCTGAGGATCGAAGACGACCCTCCTCTGTCTGACTGCAGATAACCATGGCCCGAATACAGGGACAGGAGCAGCGCCGTCCTCGCCAGACTGCGTCGGAATGGAACACGGACCATCCAGGTGCAGCGATCCATAGTCCATACAAATTCCTGGTATATTCTCGTAAGCAAATTGCTGCTAGAATCTCTGATGGATTCCCTGAACACGAGCACCAGGCCGAAGGGGTCGGCGGAGATCAACCCTGATACAAACCCTTGCGAAGGCTCCCCTGTTATCGGCCAAGGTAGCAGCGTCAGCACACCAGAAATCACCCGCCGATGCCAGGATTGACTTGAGGAAGTCCTCCTTCCAAAACTCAAGGGGAAGGTTCGGCAATCTTACCCAAATCAAAGCCGACGGATTGAATCCTTTGCTAGAGTGAACTCCAGCGCCAAGCCTCAACCCCAATCACCTGACCGTTTATCACCCACGGTCGTTGCATCACCAGATTCCGGGCTTCCGAAGAATCGAAACAAAAAACATGACATCGGAATGCCAAGCTAATAGGGGCAATGTTACCAAGAACTCCGGTGCATCGAAATTCTCTGATAAACGCATCAGGTGGAACCCACTTCTGGTAGGAACGAGCCAAGATGTCGTCTGCTGCCATCCAACGACCTCGCTTCAAGCTCCTCCACTGGAAGAGTCACCATCTCTGGGAATGAAACTTCAGCCTCACCACCTCAGCCGGCGAGGGCGACGAAGCCACCCAGACAAAACCAGCATTCGCCACCCTCCTCCCGGAAGCACGGCCTTCAGGCGCCGCATCCGACGCCATAGGAGCAGAGGGAGCAGTGAACTGAAAAACCTAAGCTGAAACGAAGAGAAGCCAACAGAGATCGCTAGAGAATCGAAGAAGATGACCACCGAATACTAATCTTAAAGCAGTTCTGAAAAGAACCGGAGAGCAGTCATCCGATATTTTTTTTAATACCCTAGGTAAAGGTTGAAGGCAGGATATGGGCTCACTATTTTGCTGTTTTCATAAGAAATAAAAAATAGAATTTTATTTATTTTAAAAGAACAACATTTTTTGCCAACTCCACCAAAAAAAAATTCAAAAAATCACCAGCAGTTCGGCTCTCATCGGTCCTATTTTTCATAGTGAGTTGTGCGATATAATGAAGCAACATGAACCCAAAAAAAGTCATTCCTCGTTTTTCTTTTCTTTTTTTTTGGTACAAACGGCCATCACACAGCTTTGATGTGAGGACGGTCCAAAAGATCAGAGAAAAGATACATCAAAAGGAAAGATGGAATCCTAGCTTTCTTAACCAACTTCACTCAGTGAAGTGGTGAGCTACAAAGAAGACAACCCAGTCAGCCGCACAGTTTACCTTTCGGTACACATGGTGGGCTGCGGTAACTATCGAGTCCAGCAGGAGCTGCCAAATATCGCGAAGAAGCGGGTGTACATCATCGTGGTCCATCCGGTCCTGAATCCATCCAATGATAGTGAAGAATTCCCTTCAATAAAGATTTGTTGAGCCACAGTTGTTGGGTTGCTCTGCTGATGCCAGCCCAAGCTGCGTTAAGCTCAGCTTCCGAAACAGAAGAGGCCTGAAAGAATGTCCCACCGCTGCGACGAGTCTCCCATCGTCGAACCGAATGATATATCCTGCACCACCATCGATATCACGGACGCTGCCATCAAAGTTACCTTAACAAACCCCAGGGATGGGGGCTCTTAGAAGATAGGCATCGCCCTATGGGACGCTATCGAAGCAGCATGGGAGACCTAGGAACCTAGGGTAGTCAGAGGAGTGACAGCATCGAATCGTAGATACTCCGATGCCAAGCATCTAGCTTTCAGGATAGTCCAATTGACGGGATGTCTTCTGTCTCAAAGGTCAATGAATTCCTAGCCAACCAGATCTGATAGGCAATATAGACAACAAGACAGGCCTCATGTGTCGAACTCTGGTGAAGGAATCGGGGGAAGGAGGACATATAATCGCTATCATCATTAGCCCAAGGCCAACTCCCTGAAGACTGCCAGATTTGCCTCACCCTAGAGCAACTCAGAAAAGCATGCTCGGTTGACTCATCATAATCCCCACATACCGAGCAAGACCCCATAAAATTCATGCCTCTCGACTGAGAAAAGCCTTCGTAGGAAGGCGATCCCATGCCACCTTCCAAAGAAAGAGCTTCACACGTGGATGGATAGGGAGTTTCTAGATCCACACCGCCGTAAATGAAGTATCAGGCAATACCCTACATAGGTTATAAAGGGAACTCGATGGAGCCTTGGGGAGGGAGGACGAGTCCCAGACCCTAAGGTCGTGCCCCCGGTGAAGTGGAATCGGGATGGCTAAGATCCTAGAAAATAGCTGGGCCCAAACATCATAGATAGATCCTGGGTTCTCCAGATCCTACCATCATCTGTTAGCATATCACTGATCCGGAGGTTTTTAGCAACTTCTACACTGACAAAGGTCGACCACCGAGACAATGAGATCAAGAAGATCTATGCATCCTGACTAACATCGATTGTGGTCTCATCTCCCACCAAGCATCTGACATGGGCTATAGCGATAGGGGCGCGGGCACAAATCTCCTTCCAGATAAAAGAGCAGCCTTTAGCTGGCTGAATAGGGGCTCCCTGACTCCAAATACCATAGAGAGCTCTCATCACTCTGCTCCATTTACTAGAAAAGTGTGATTTATCGAGGAAAAATATCCCTCGCAATTCTGAGGGATTTTTCGATGAAAATATAAACTATAAAATTTTTCGACAAAAAATATTTTCTTGCAAAATCCATTGCAAAATTAATTTTGCAAGAGAATTTTCGAGGGATATTTCAAACATAAATGGGTTCTTTGTAAAAAATTTTGATAAAAAAAATTCCTTGGAAAGTCTCTCAAAAATTAATTTTACGAAGGATTTTTCGAAGGATTTATTTTTTATTAATGAGTTATTAATAAATTTTTTTGATAAAAAAATCCTCAGAAAATCTCTCGTAAAATTAATTTTCGAGGGATTTTGCGAGAGATTTTTGAGAGATATTTCTATAATAAATGGCTTATTTATAAAAAATTAATAAAAAAATCCCTCAAAAATCTAATTTTTTGAGGGATTTATTTTTCATTAATGAGTTATTAATAAAATATTTTAATAAAAAAATTCCTTAGAAAATCCTTCGCAAAATTAATTTTTGAGGGATTTTTGAGAGATTTTTTTGATGATTTTGCGAGGGAATTTTCTATAAAAATGGCTTATTTGTAAAATAAAATTGATAAAAAAATCCTCAAAAAATCCCTCAAAAATTAATTTTGCAATGAATTTATTTTTCATTAATGAGTTTTTAATAAAATTTTTTGATGAAAAAAAAATCCTTCAAAAAATCCTTGCAAAATTAATTTTGAAGGATTTTTTGAGGGAATTTTTTATTAATGAGTTATTAATAAAATTTTTTGATGAAACAAAATCTCTCAAAAAATCTTGCAAAATTAATTTTCAAGAAATTTTATGAGAATTTATTTTTCATTAATGAGTTATTAATAAAATTTTTTAATTAAAAAATTTTAAAAAAATCTCTCAAAAAGTCTATAGTTTCTCAAAGCGAAGGAGGGGTCTGGGGAAACTCAGTGGTGATAATGAGTAGGTAGTGAAAATATCCTGGCCTCACTCCATTAAGTCGCTCCTATTTTTCTCTTTTATTTTTGAAATTATTTTTTAAAAAACACATACTCTAAAGGAATTTAAAGTATTTAAAAACATAACTTCCTACAATGTTATTCTTGAAATCTGGTTTGAATTTGGTAAATTAGAAGAGCCTGTTCGGATTGAGGTGAATCCGAAGGATCAGGATAAAATTGCTATTTCTACAGCTACTTATCATAACATTGTTTTTATACTACACACTGCAATCAAATAGAAATTAAACAACCGGCAAGAAGGAGCAAGGGATTTAGAGTACAATTAAAACGGATGTTACCTGCAAGCCAGAGGCAGTTCCTCCGGCCGTGGAGGTTCCGGCGCCATCAAAAAGGACAAGGTGTCCCTCCAATTAGCCGCTGGCGCCTGGTACAGATCGAAATTACTATTGAACAGCACCTTTCTCGCCAGGTCTCTGGTGTAGTATTCTCTTTTCACCTCGGCCGGCTCCTCGTTAAACCTCCGCACCCCTGCAAGCATCTCGTCGAGCACCGCCGCAGGGATGCCGTGGTTGACCACCTGGAAGAACCCCACCGTCTCCGACGCCCGCCTTACCTCGCTCACCACTCCGCTCGCCGGGCCCCGTCGGACTCGGTGCCTCGGAGGTCGATGACGGGGATTTGGAAGCGAGCGGTGGCGCTGTCACCGTCGGGGGAGTTGATGCCGGCGTCCAGGGGGTCGGGAGAGCGGACGAAGAAGGGAGGTATCTTGGTGATGCCGGCGTCAACGAGGCCCTTCACGCCAGCTTTCGTCTCGTCGAATGCTTTGATCTCACCCGCCCGGTCGTAGCCGACAGACATGGTGGCAATTTTGAGTCAACTGCTCTGTGCGATGAGAATGGAGGGTGGGTGGCTCTGGACAGGGGCGGCGATGTGAGCTTTTCCTTCCCAGAATTCAGTATTGGCATCGTGGAGCAGGTGGAGAAGAAGTCAACGCTGGAGCCGCGGGCAGCAAGTTGGAGGTGGTTGTTTTGGGAGTTCGAGCGCGGAAATGGGTTCGAAAGCAAATGGGATGGGCGTGGGGACGAGCGGGCGGGGATAAAAAATGCGGCGCACCCGGCTACGGCGGGTTCGGTGAGTATTTCTAAAGATTCTCGGTCCGCTCGGCGGCGGTACGAGTAAAAAAAAAAATACAACACGCCATGTAACGCCAACTGAATCCCAACCGACACTTTTAAAATATTAATTTTTATCATATATATATATATATATATATATTTATAAACGTAATATCTATAACGAAATATAAATTTTGAGCCGAGCACCTATTTCTCTTAAGTTTAGTTTCACTCAAAATTTTGATTGGTCTCTAAAAAAAAAAAAAAAACTTAGCTCAATCCAAATGGTGAAAATTTTAGGATCAATCCATGAGCCATCTGTCCATTCCAGCCCCTGATCACATTGGTCATGTAGAACTAAAATTCATAAAGTATAGTCATAAATTGTTTCCATAAGTGTTGTAGATTTTCAATTGAGCAAAAAATCACTTTCCCCCCCTTCTTCAGATTAATTCTTTTAACTTCTTAAATATTATTTATTTATACAAGAAAAAACCTAATTGTGAAGTAATGTCACTGGTTATATTGAAAAGTTAGGCTTCTAAATAGATGAAGTTCATATCTAGTAAAACGGGTACAGTATGATGTATTGATCAAAAACATGGATGCTTTTGTTCAATTTTTTTTGGCTTCAATTAGTCTCTATCCCTAATAAAGATAATAATCTTCATTCTCACCCTTTATAACGGAAGATTTTTTTAATCCCATCCCTACCTAGTAAGGAATAATAAAATCTTGTCCTTGCCATATTCTCATTCTATTTTCATCCTGCTCCTAATAATATATATGATTTTTTACTAAAAATTATAAAATTAATAATATAATTAAAAAAAACCTCTTCACTAAGCATATCAATAAAAATTGACATTTATTTCTTAAATGCTGACCACTAAAATAACTAAAAGTTTAATTGAAACTAAAAACTAAATATTATCCAAATTACATCACCAAATCAAATGTTCAATTTAGCCATGATATGGTGTCATTCTTTTTTTTAGTAAAATCTCAACTGAAAACACAATGGACATATATAATGGATTAGGTTAAATGAAAAATAATTGAGCTAAATAAGGTTAGATTGGATCTTTTCTATCTTTCAAGAGATATCCAACTTGGTATAACTTAAGATAAGGGAGAGTTAACAATTTTTTTAATTATTCAATTTGGGACTAAAAATAAGGAAGAAGAAAATGTTTCGAAACAAATAAAATATAAATAGCTAACATAAAATGCTTCACATAATTTGTCACGTTACAACCGATACATATCCATATATCTTCAATCCTTTGGATATAATCATTTCAGTAAAATTCAGCATACTAAATTGTTCCTAACTTTTAATCATATCTTGAAATAATCCAATGCCGACCGTCCATCTAGTCCTTTTCTGTTGTAGTAGATGACATAATCCTTCACTGATACTTCTTTATACATTGGTCGTTCATTGAATAATAACTCCTTGATAGGGCCATAAAGCTTTCTAGATGGATCAAGATGTGTTCTAAAGAAGCATGCTACTGAAATTCTAGGAGCAACACTCTGATTTGCAAGCACCCTGTGCTCCACGCTTTTAAGTCTATCATTGGAGATCAGCTGTAGTTCACAAAAATACATGGGGAAAATGATAAACATTACACACACACACACACACATATATTATGGCATTTACAATTAATAATCTAGCCACAGGAATCTCAATTCTTCGAATATAAAGCTGCAGTAAGGCTAGTTTAGAGTAAATCTTTCCTTTTCTTACTCTCTTTGAATGACTTGATGATTTAGGATAAAAAGCTGTGTATCAAAAGTTATCATGTGACTTTGAGGTATGTATGAACATCATTCTTAAGGTGACATGTGCCCACACTATCAAGAATTTGCCACTGGGGTGATGACAAATTAATTCTAAGATTCTGCAAAGCCATCCAAAATTTGCAAATAGTAATTGTTAAGATTTCTCTTCAGAACTTTGCTAAACTGGATGTTTTGATTGATAATAGAAAAGACAGAAAGGAAAAGGAAGTGTGAAACTATACTTCAATCACAATTAAATCTCTCTACCTATAGAAAGTTGCACCTCTTCTAAGCAGTCACATCTATATATTATTTAAATTTGAATTATCATATATTAAGAGTTTTTGATTGGTGATGACTGCTTCAGATAGACACTTCTTCAATCAACCACTAAAAAAAAAAACGAAAGGAGAAATAAAATATTAAGTCACAAGTGCCATTTCCCAGCACAATTTTCCTCTACCAAACATTTTAACTTTTGGTGCTTGTTTTTTAATGGATACTTCTTGAAAGTTTTGTAAACTTTTTCTATCTGACAAACACATGATCCTCAGCTTTTCACTTTTAATACTACAATCTATCCATCGAATCTTAACATGACACTATGTTAGAGTAAATCATGTAACAAAGAATCAAAATAATATTTCTGTACCTAATGAAAATATACCTGTAATAAGTCACCAATGTTCACAATTAAAGCTCCTGGCAATGGAGGCACATCGATCCATTGATTACGATACAAAACTTGCAGGCCACCGATCTGGTCTTGTAGAAGAATGGTCAGGAAAGATGGATCAGAATGTTTGGTAGCTCCAAGAGTGAGGTGCGGCTCTGGGCAAGGTGGATAGTAGTGGCTAGCAACAGCAGCTCCTCTGGCACATTCCATCTCATTTAGATGATCACGGTTAAGGCCAAGTGCCTCAGAAAGTAGCTCAAAGAGAAAGATCCCCAGTCTTTGAACATAGTTTGCATACTGAAAGATTATTTCTCTACATTTGAAAGTTGTGGATCCATAAGTTGTCAAATGAAATTTTAAACAGTTTTAAGAAACATAAACAAGAAAGAAGTCATTAATATTAATTTGTTCATGCTAAGCTTAATTATTTGGATCATTTCATTATTTTATGTGGTAGCTCATAATTATGCAGATCCCACAAATATATATATGATAACATTTGCATTTATTTTGGATCTTCATGATAGAAAAAGACTTTGTACACCGCATCCGGTGCAGCAAATCCTATGCGGCTGCATCGCCTCTTTTTATTGGTCCACATGCATCCTATATGGCTTAACGCGATGGGATGGGATAACAAAGATCATGATTACGAATTCATAAGTGACACGCTTTCTGATGGGATGGGACAGGACGACTTGCCTTTCAAAAAATATTAAGATATTTCAGTTATAAAATTATGACACCATAATTATAAAATTACAATACACATTCAAAAAACGTTAAGATAGCTCGGTCGAAAAAAATTATGATACCTCAGTAGTAAAATTACGACACTGTAGTTATAAAATTATGACACATTTAGAAAGCCAAAAAAAATACGATACTTGTAATTTTATGACACCATAGTTATAAAATTACGACACCTATTCAAAAAATGTTAAGGCAAAGCTTTACTAGTTAAAAAAATTACGATACCCAGTTGTAAAATTACGACAGCATAATTATAAAATTACAATACTCA
Source organism: Calamus simplicifolius (assembly GCA_900491605.1). Lineage (NCBI taxonomy): Eukaryota > Viridiplantae > Streptophyta > Magnoliopsida > Arecales > Arecaceae > Calamus > Calamus simplicifolius. Next base: position 87,837 of record UESW01001502.1, read on the forward strand.
TTCAGAAAGTTGAAAAAAAAATACAACATCCGAGTTGTAAATTTACGCTATCGTATTTATAAAATTACAACACCCATTCAAAAAATGTTAAGGTAAAGCTTTACGACATTCCGACTGAAAAAAATTATGACACCCTAGTTGTAAAATTACGACATCATGTTATAAAATTACAATATCCATTCACAAAGCTAAAAAAATTTACGATACCACAGTTATAAATTTATGACACCGTAGTTATAAAATTACGATATTCATTCAGAAAACATGCGTTGCACTGCCTCTAATCTGAAAAGCTGAATGGTATTAATGCACGTATGCTCTGTCAGCTATCCTGTTCTGTATCATATTTAGCAAAAAAAACAAGCGTTGTAGCTCATGTAGAATTTATGCACCAAATGCTATGTACAAAAATTTTTCCTTTCAGGGCAAGGACAAGCATCATTTGCTTCCGGACATGTCATTTGGGGTCTCGTATTATTTTAAGAAGCCTGTATGGTTTGATTGGATGACTTTGGCATACATGCTAGCTCTTTAAAGCTTGGTCCATTGTCAGAACCTTTCGTAGTTTTTTTTAAACTTTCTGGATGCATTTAACACACCGAATTAGAAGAGTATTAATAATTTATTTATTTATTTATTAAAAATAAAATTTTATTTTATAAGATAGCTGATCATTTCGGAATAATAAGATAATTCCGTTGAATGAAAGATAATTTTTATTTTTTTTTTTATTTTATCGGGCTAATAAGCCTCATAGGCAACGGTAATCTCACCGAGGTCGGACCAGTCATTTTTGGAGTCTTCCCCTTGGCCTCAGCCACTTCGGCCCCCTCAGCCTCGGCCTCGGCCCTCGACCTCAGCCATGAAAAGTGATCAGCCTCTTCCCCATGGCCTCGGCCATGAACAGTGATCGGCCTCTTCCCTCGGCCTCGGCCATGAATAGTGCTCAGTCATGAATAATGATCGACCTCGGCCTCGGCCATGAACAGTGCTTGGCCATGAACAATGATCGGCCTCGACCCTTGGCCTCGATCATGAACAGTGCTCGGCCATAAACATTGATCGGCCTCTTCCCCTTGGCCTCGGCCCCCTTGGATCGGCCATGAACAGTGATCAGCCTCTCCCTCTCGGCCATAAATAGTGCTCGGCCATGAACAGTGCCATGCAAATGTTCACCCATGGCCTTCTCTGAAGCTCATCCAAAGGCATGAACAGTGTCATGCACGTACTCTATAATCAATACTCCACAAGGGACAGGGCCAGCTTCAACTCCAAATCATCTTCTGTCTCAGCGGCTACACTTCGAGGCCCATGTGCCTGGCTTTATCGCCAATCACTGTCCACACAGGTCAGCGAAAGGGTGGCATAGGGGACACGTTTGGCAAGCGCACAGGCGCCATAACGGTCACCATGCCCTACACAGCCTACAACAGCTATCCAAACCAAGTAATACCTGCCAACTATGCAGCCACCCATATTTGACGGGACATGGCCTGCAACTCTGACAAATGACATGGAGACCAGCCCCACTGTGCTGCCCCATCATCAATGCTCTGACAAGTGATCATGCCCCAAGACTAGCAGACTCCAAGCACCAATAAAATGGGTAAGAGGGACCCCCGACCAGATAACTCAACTCACAACACTCCAAAATGATCATTTTTGCTGATAGAGAGCACGGTTCTAAACCTCTCTCTTCTTCTCTTTCGAGCTTTCTCAAGCTTACGCCTATTGTCCAGAGCACTGACTTAAGCATCGAGGGTCCCCGCCAGAATCTTCGGTCCCGGGACTTGTTTGTAGGCTCCCAAGCGCGAGGAGCTTGCCAGAGGATCTCGGGCTCACTGGATGAGGCGACCGGATGCTCGCGGACGCTCGAAGAAGGTGATTTGGAGTCAACAGATTAGCGCGCCATGTAGGGGGCAGAGCACAGATCATCAATGATGCTAGCTTGTGGATCCTTGTCCCCCTTAGATTAGTATGGTGGATCAAAACGATGGTGATGACAAGAGCCCAAAGAGCTTCCGCCAGTCACGCTGGGGGCACTCTCAACGAGCTGAGCAACAGAGCTAACCGCTCCACTCCACCATCGCCACTACCTCAGGCCACTCAAGCAAAATAGCATGCCACCCTCATCTTGCAAATCCATACATTGACGGTAGCTATCCAAAAGATCCAGAGGCAATATTTTACGGCTACACAGCAGCTAGCAACAGCTTTTGCTCCCTCTTTAGTTGCTCAGGCCAGCCATCATCTATCGCGCTAGAGATCTCCCCAGCAAGAGGCTCACCGCCATCAAGCTCATCAGCATGAGCATCTTTAAGCTCAAAAGCAAGAGCTCACTAGCAAGAGCGCCACCACTCACCGTCCAAACGACCTCTTCTCCTACGGACGGCGATGCGAGGGGAGGCCCAAGCAAGGGCGCCAGCACCTCCACTCCAATCAACTTGCTTCCCGGGGGCAGACCACCAGCAGGCTGATGTATCTAAATCGTCAGAGGGAGACAAATTCCTTCAAAAGCACTTCACAATGATAACCTCTTCTACTCGGACAGTCGTAGTCCACAAGAGGCGAACAATCCCAGGGCTATCTTCGGCCAACAGGGAGCTAATCAGCACTCCTCTCCGGCCACTTTTTCTCCTTCCAAACCATCTGCATCAAGTGTCACATCGTCATCATCACCTGGCACATCTTTCCTGCTGGGTTCCCTCCAAGAAGCAAGGTCATGGCCTGGCTGTGCAGGGAGAGGATCTAGGGCATGGTCCAAGTCCCAGTCCAGTACCATGCCATGCAAACTTAAATGAACAAGATTTAACATATGAAGGAAAGGAAGAGCTTGGTGCCAGTAAGAGGACAAAGAGAGGACGTTGGGTGGAGGGATCATTATGGCCTTCCTTGTACTCGGATGTCAGGGCTCCATTGATACCAAAAGAGACCAATAATGCAGGTTCTCCTCCACTCTCGAATAGTCTTCTTCGCCTCCGCAAATACCTCGATCCAGCATTAGAAAAGCTGGGAAAAGCTCTCTATCCCAACTCCATGCCGACCCCAGCATCATCGAACATGATGTAAAGGCCAAAAGCTACAAAAGCTAAGTAAGTACACTACACTTTGAGAAAAGTTTTTTTCATTAATAGTTGAATGCACTACAGAAAGACCGACAGCAGCGTCGGCAACAAAGACCGACCCCAGCGCCGGCATCAACTTAGCCTCAACGGCTTCGTCAGCCTTAACGGCATCATCACAGTCTCAATGGCTTCATCCTAGCCTCGGCGGTTTCAACTCTGTCTCAGCGGACAACGGCCAACCGAGCAGCCATTCCCAGACTTCACATTAAAAGAAAAAGGCATCTGATGACTCTCAACTCTCAGGTCATCCTCCGGGGTTAAAAGGCACCTGACGACTCTCAACTCTCAGGTTACCCTTCGGGGTTCAAAAGGCACCTGAGCCTGGTCTAAGCACCCTCAGGTCACCCTTCGAGGTTAAAGGCTCCCGAGCATGGTCCCATCACAGCGACTCTCGGATCACCCTTCGAGGTTTAAAAGGCACCTGAGCCTGGTCCAAGCACCTCAGGTCATCCTATGGGATTAAAGGCTCCCGAGCATGGTCCTATCACAGCGACTCTCGGGTCATCCTTCGGGGTTCAAAAGGCACCTAAGCCTTGTCCAAGCATCCTCAGGTCACCCTTCGGGGTTAAAGGCTCCCGAGTATGGTCCTATCACAACGACTCTCGGGTCACCCTTCGAGGTTCAAAAGGCACCTGAGCCTAGTCCAAGCACCCTCAGATCATCCTCCAGGGTTAAAGGCTTCCGAGCATGGTCTCATCACAGTGACTCTCGAGTCATCCTTTGGGGTTAAAAGGCACCTGATGACTTCAGCAACTCTCATGTCACCATTCGGAGTTTAAAAGGCTCTCGACGGCCTCAACTTTGCCTCAGCAGCTTCGTCACAGCCTCAACAGCATCATCACAGTCTCAACAGCTTCATTTCAGCCTCAGCGGCTTCAATTCTGTCTCAACGGCCAATGGCCAACCGGGTAAGACCTTTGTTTAAATTATACACTTGCAACATATTGCTGGTCACTTTCAGCTATTCAAGAAGAAGCCCCAAGTCAACTCACAGTAGGGAGAGGCCAACTTCCCGGCTCACAGTTGATGAGCACCCATCTCCAAGTTTCATGACAAAAGTAGAAGATCCAAAGTCAACTCAAAGTTAGGAGAAACCAACTCCTTAACTCACAGTTGATGGACATCTGCTTCTAGACCCTACGTCAAGAGAGGATTGCTGGCTGCTCCCAGCCAGTCTAAGGTAATCAATTTACCTCCAACATTATTTAAGTCTTTGAGTAGACAAAAGCACAAAAGAGCATGCAGACGTGGTCACAAGTTCACACAAGGCAGACGAAAACTATCCAAAGCTTGCGTGCAAAGACAAGTGCAAAGAAAGATAGTACAATTCCTACACTCCTTTCGCTTGGCGGATGCAAGGCATGCGGTCGCACAAACTCAGGAGTATGGGGGGCATCTGATTGGGCCAATAAGCCCCATGGACAACGATAATCCCACCGGGGTTAGACCAGTTGTTTCTGGAGTCTTCCCCTCGGCCTCAGCCACTCGGCCCCCTCGGCCTCGGCCTCGACCATGACAGTGATCGGCCTCTTCCCCTCGGCCTCGGCCAAGAACAGTGCTCGACCATGAACAATGCTCGGCCATGAACAGTGATCGGCCTCAGCCTCGGCCATGAACAGTGATCGGCCATGAACATTGCTCGGCCATGAACAATGATCGGTCTCTTCCCCTTGGCCTCGGCCATGAACAGTGCTTGGCCATGAACAGTGATCGGCCTCGGCCTCGGCTGCTTGGCCATGAACAGTGATCGGCTTCTTTCCCTCGGCCTCGGCCTCGGCCATGAACAATTCTCGGCCATGAATAGTGCTCGGCCATGAATAGTGCTCGACCATGAACAGTACTCGGCCATGAACAATGATCGGCCTCTTTCCTTCGGTCATGAATAGTGCTATGCAAATATTCACCCACGGCCTTCTCTGAAGCTCATCCAAGGGCACGAATAGTGCTATGAATGTACTTTATAATCAATACTCCATAAGGGATAGAGCTAGCTTCAACTCTAAATTTCATCTTCTGCCTCAGCGGCTATACTTCAAGGCCCATGTGCCTAACTTTATCGCCCATCACTGTCCACACAGGACAGCGGAAGGGTGGCGTGAAGGACACATCTGGCAGGCACCATAATGGTCGGCCATGCCCTGCAGCAGCCTGCAACAACTATCCAAACCAAGCAATACCTGCCAACTATGCATCTACCCATATTTGATGGGACATAGCCGACAACTCTGACAAATCACATGGAGGCCAGCCCTACTATGCTGCCTTCATCATCAATGCTCTAACAAGTGATCATGCCTCAAGACTGGCAGACTCCAAGCACCAATAAAATGGGTAAGAGAGACCCCCGACCAGGTAACTCAACTCATAACACTCCAAACGCTCATTTTGCTGACAGAGAGTACGGCTCTAAGCCTCTCTCTTCTTCTCTTTCGAGCTTTCTCAAGCTCACAGTTGTTGCCCAGAGCAATGATTTGAGCGTCGGAGGGTCCCCGCCGGAATCTTCGATCCTCAAGACTTGTTTATAGGCTCCCAAGCGCGAGAAGCTTGCCGGAGGATTCCAGGCCCACTGAAGGAGGCGATCGGATGCTCGCGGACGCTCGAGGAGGGTGATTGGCGCCAACATATCCTTTAGTAATGATTGCTATTATTTCTAAAATATAATTTTTTTATTATTTTTTTATCTTTTTCTTCATCAAATTTAAAGTAAAATAATTTTACCATATTCTATTATTTATTCTATTTTATTCTCTTTTTTTCATCTTATTTGCATATTAAAGACAACCTTTTGAGCTCAAGTTCCATCCTTTGCATTGAATGATTAAACCTTAGACAGAAACCTACAAATCTAACTCAACCCAACTCATCTAAGTCATCTCCCAACTACATAGGGCCGGTTTACCTACAAATCTAACTACATATATATTTTACTAATTTAGTACTTCAATCAGATTATTTTTTAAATAAAATATAGAACTATAGGTCGTTGGATTCATAGATTTCAATCCATCGAAGATGCTTACGTTTCTTCAGTTTTCGAACTATGTAATTTGCTGCTCGTATAAAAAAAAATTAGAATTTTAATTATTTTAAAGGAACGTGAATCATGGAAGCCAGTCGACTGGGTATTTTGAGTGATTCTTCCACGTTATTATAACATTGTTTTTATATTAAAAACTGCAATCAAACGAGTATATAACGGACGTCACCTGCAAGCCAGCGGCAGTTCCTCCGGCCTTGGGGGTTCCGGTGCCATCAAGCAGAACATGGTATCCCTCCAATTCGCCGCCGGCGCCTGGTACAGATCGAATTACTATTGAACAGCACCTTCCTCGCCGAGTCCCTGTTTGTAGTATTCCCTCTTCACCTCCGCCGGCTCCTCGTTGAACCTCCGCACACCCGCAAGCATCTCGTGGAGCACCGCCGCAGGGATGCCGTGGTTGACCACCTGGAAGAACCCCACCGTCACCGACGCCTGCCTCACCTCTTCTACCACCTCCGCTCGCCGGGCGCTGTCGGACCCGGCGCCTTGGAGGTCGATGACGGGGATTTGGAAGCAAGCGGTGGCGCTGTCACCGTTGGGGGGGTTGATGGTGTCGAAGGGGTCGGGAGGGTGGACGAAGAAGGGCGGGATCTTCGTGATGCCGGCGTCAACGAGGCCCCTCACGCCGGCTTTCGTCTCGTCGAATGCTTTGATCTCACCGGCCCGGTCGTAGCCGGTGGGCATGGTGGCTATTGTGAGTACACCGCTGTGTGCGAGACTTTTCCTGTGGCTGGCGAGGAGGGCAGTGGGGCGGGGTCGAGGGTAAAAAAAGAGTGCCTCTCACCGTGGAAGTGACGTGGAGTTACAGCTATCGCATGCGAGCGAGCATCGCACTTATGATGGAGAATCGACACTCTCATCAATAAAGCACGGCCACAGATTGCTTCCGTATGGGTTGCAGAAGTCCAATAGAGCACGAAATCGTTTTTTCCTCTCCTTCCTTTCCGTTTAATTCTTTAAACATCTGATATATTATTTATTTTATATTTGTTAGAAAGTCCATATATATAGGCTTTATAATTATCAAAGGCACAGGTACCTTATTATAATGGATTAAAAAAAAAAAACCCCACCGCATTTAATTGCGAAAAGGAATGCCATCAATTATATATGAAAGTTAGGCTTTAGTTAAAGTTCAAATATGAGTAGAATGTTTAGAGTATAATGTATTAATCAAAAATTTGGATGCTTTCCCTTTTTTTTTTTGTGTTGATGCGAACTTAGTCACAATTTCAAGAGATTTGCCATAAAATTGTTAGTCAATTCATTACAGATGTTTATAACAATATAGGATGATGTAATCACCATATATATTAGCTTTCTTTTAATTATATTGCAAATCTCATTGTAGCTTAACATTGAGAAATGAAATATTTCATAATCATAATTGATCATTTCTTGATTCATGAACTTGTTATCGTATTATAAATAGAATGATATTATGGTATAATCACCCTATATATTAGCTTTCTTTTAATTATATTACAAATCTCATCATAGCCTAACATTGAGGAACGACATAGAGATATTTCATAACTATAATTGATCATTTCTTGGTTCATAATCTTATTATCATATTATAAATAAAATGAGATTATAATTAACATTAGATTAAAAATAAATAAAAAGTCATCCTTTGGATGACCAAGAAATATGCATCTTAGGCTAAGACTTCATCGATTTTATTTATGAACAATTCTTTCTCAATTTATCTTTTTTGAGCTATTCTTCAAATGTTCAAAACCTCCTTAATTAATATTAGCTGATAATTATTGGCAACACATTTTGGTTTTTTGATCATAATGAAGAATCTAATTTAATTTTCAATAAATTTTGAGAAGTAATCATATGGAGATTCAAATTATTTCATCATTAAAAAAGTTCTTAATAAAATGTGAAGGGTTCATAATTTAATATAGCTATCTTATACATTTTAGAATTCACCTCTCAATAGGTTTTAAAAGGAGTGGTCCATAATTGTCATAAAGCTAATTTCATTAAACATTCAATGAATGAAGGAAGCACCCTTTGCATAACTTTTTGGGTTTTACAAATAGCTTATGATCTTAGGGCATAGACAACTTGTAATCCTTGGCATTAAAAAAAAAAAAAAATAGGCCCCAAGCATGGATCATGGGGGAGGTGGCGTGTTGTGCACACTAGCACCTGATACCACGATTCACGCTGCTGCAGCATGTAGCGTGGCGCTGCAATGGCCATACTGGCCCCCCTCCTCACCCCTTCACTGTGCCACTACCTCCACCCATCTTAGCCTCCGCATCGTGATCCCTACTTGAAAGGTAAAGGAGGGGGACAGAGAGGGGGGGGGGGAGAGAAAGAGGGCCACCGAGTGGCCCTCCTCAATAGTAATCAGCTACCGCATCCATCCGGGCTCGGTGGCGCTCGAGTTGCGGGCGACAGACCCCACTGGCACTAGGGCGACATTTGGCGGGGTTCGGCCAACCTTCCCCGGCTGGCCACGCCACCGTCCAAGGTGATGGTGATGGGCAGTGAGGAGGAGAAACAGAGGAAAGAAAGAAGAAAGAAAGAAAGAAAGAAAGAAAAGAGAAAGGGAAAGAAAAAGAGGGTGGCTGCCGGCGACAGCCAGCGCTGGACCGGTTGGTGGCAGCCATGTGAGCCTCGGGAAGGCCGATGGCAGCCCTAGGCCGCCGGCCATGCCCTCTGTTACCCCTGGTTTGGCTGAACCAGAGGTGAAGTAGAAGAAAAGGAGGGTTGGGCCCAAGTTCGGCCCAGCTTAGTAAGCCTTTGGGCCAATTTTTCGGGCCCTAAATTGGATCGGGCCCAATAAAATAAAAATGAGGTTTGGATTAGTATTGATGGTAGTTTCTTAGGATATTTTTATTTTCCCATTTAGGCTTTTATATTTGAAGATATTTAAGCCCTAAGTTGGTCCCAGGATTAGACTAGGTAGAGTTTAGAAGATATTTTGATATGTTGATTTTGAAGATTACCAGACCAATATCTTGGGTACCTTATAGAATAGATAATTAACTCTGAACCAAGTGTTGGCCCAGATGGCAACCCAAGAGGGGGGGGTGAATTGGGTTCTTAAAAATTTAAGACTTTTTAACTTTAAATGATTTGTTCAAGATGTGCAAGTGAGTGAAATTAACTAATAAGCAATGCACAAGCAAAATAAAGAGAGATAGAGAGAGAGAAATATAGCACGGCAAACACAAGATAATTTTATAGTGGTTCGGTGCAACCAACACCTACGTCCACTCCCAAGATTCACTTGGGTCCACACTATAATCTCTCTAGATTACAGCCGAGTTGTTTTCCAAGCTCACAACTCAAACTTGTTGTTTTACCGGGTGCACAACGAACCCAGCTGGTTTTAACTCGGGCTTACCAGCACAAAACCCTACACGTTGTTTTTCACGGGCTCACAACTAACCCAACACAAGCACTCCGGCTTGCAACGAGGTATACCAACCTCCACTGATTCAATCCACTGATTGAATCAGCAAACAAAAATAAAAGTGTTTGAACAATAAATGCTCCCCTTGAGCAAATATACAAATTAAGTACAAAAAAAAAGGTTAGAAAAGCCTGATTTGCAGATGGAGTGGCTTTGGCTTTCTTCCTTCTCTTCTTAACTCCTCTTGAAGTGTTGAATCACGCCTCAGCAAGATTCTTGACCGTTGAAGACTTTGGAGTTGAGATGAAGCTTTTTCTCCTTTTGAAAATCCTTCGATTTGATCTTTGAAAAGCTTTGGATTTTCTTTTGACTTTTGTGGATTGAAGAGGAGCAGACGAAACTTCCTCTTGGATTTCACTCCTTTTGAATCACTCTCTTTGAGCTAAAGATTTTTCCAATATGCTCTGTTTTTCCCTCTTTTCAAAAGATATCTTTTCTCTCTTTTTGATTTTCTCTTGTTTGATTTGAAAAGAGCTCCTCTATTTATAGAATCTGCAAAAATATATCCGTTAGAGACAAGGAAAAATAGCCGTTATTCAAAAATCTTACCGTTGGGCTGATGTGTCATCGTAAAAATCGCGCCCAGATTTGCTGGAGTCGACTCATGCTTTTCCCGAGTCGGCTCGAGCTCGTCTTACCAAAATAGAAATGTTTTAAAGGTTAGGGGTCGACTCGGAAATAAAGTGTCGACTCCTGAAGTCGGGAGTCGACTCGAGAAACTTGGGGTCGACTCGCGAAGTGCTCAAAAAAAATACTCTTCTGGTGTCTGAGCGGAGTCGACTCGCACAGTCAGGAGTCGGCTCGACAGAATCAGGGGTCGACTCGAAATTTCAGGGTCGACTCGACACAGATGCACATTTCTGTACACTGAGCGGAGTCGACTCTGAAACTCAGGAGTCGGCTCCGGAACGTATCAAAAATCAGAAACTTTTCTGATTGACATTAAAATCGTTCCAGATTCATTTTAATTCATTGTTTTGACTTGAATACAATAAAATTGACATTTAGAATTGATTCAAGAACTTTCCAAAACTCATTGATTAAAACATGAATTATAAATTTCTTTTGAAAGTTTGAATATTGAGCTTAAAGTCACTTTCAAAATTGATTAAAGTTAAACTTGAGCATTTCATTGATGTTCAAAATAAATTTGTTGCTCATTTCATAAACTCATTACATCCTTTAATAAACTCAATGGCTTTTAGTAATCATCAAAATCAAAAGGATTGGATCATATAATTTTTCAATAATTTCTCAACAATCTCCCCCTTTTTGATGATGACAAAAACATTGAGTTTGTTCATGATTGATTAGTGAATTTATTTTGTTTTCATAGTTAGGCTTAGGCTCCCCCTTAATGAGGTAGCTCCCCCTATGAAACTTAATTAAATTCTCATTTTATCACAATCATAGAACTATAAAATTCTCCCCCTTTTTTGTTATCAACAAAAAGATAGAGAATCATAAACATTCATTCAAATTTCATTCATTCATTGAAATAAGGAAATAGAGAATTCATTTCATTAAAGGTCTAATACATCAAAATGTTCAGTACATTGATTTCAAAATGAAAGCATAATAAAAACTTCAGTACAAAACAAGGATTGAAACTCTAGTAACTCAAAAATGAGTTCTTACAATTCTAGTTAATGATCTACTATATTTTTCATTCCTTCAGATTGAATTTTTACATATCCTTGAGTTTTCATCAACAAAGGTGCACGCACTCTGAATTTTGTCTTGAAGCTCTGCGTTGCACTTGGCATATGTCTCTCCATCTCCGCATATATCCTTAAGTTCTTCAAAAATATTTTTGAGATCACCACTTAAGGATGCCGAAGAAGAGCTGAGAGTGGACTCAATCTTTGAATACGATCATCAAGAATAAAGAGTCTCTCTCAAATTCATAAATTTATTCTCAAATTCAGTTTTAAGCTTATCAGATTGATCTTCAAGTAAGGCTTTGAGTTGCATAAGTTGTTGATCTGAAAAACTAGCAGAAGATGAAGTCTGAACAAAAGTTGGAGCTGGGGCTGGAGCAGAGGCAGAAATCAAAGGGCTCGGAGGTGCAGGCGAAGGATGTCTAACAGAGGGTCCTGCAGCCTCAGTATCTGTAGCTCTATCTTCTGTCACTCCTTTCCTTTCCCATTTCCATTCTTTTTGATAAATCCCATCCGATGAATTGTTGCCAACTATAAAAATCAGTGTGATTCTTCATGGCTCATTATCAGAAATCACACCCTTGGCTTCGAAAAATTTGTAAGGATCATCCCATAAGGCAGACTAGATTTTCTTTTCCCTCCACAATCTGCTATGTACCAAGAATCATGCTGGGAAGATTGATAGGCTTGCCTGTCACTATGGCATCCATTACAAAATATCTCTCTCAGAAACATAGTCAAATCTACCAGTTTTAGGAAAGAGAATCCTACTGCAAATATTGTGTAGAATCTCAATTCTAAAGAAAGCTGATTAGCAAAGACCTCTTCAAATCCAACCACATCCCGGTTTAATAATCTGGATAAAGCTGGGGCGCGGTCATCAGAAGAAAAGGTGGAGGTGCCAGACAAGGGTAATTCCAATAATCTAGATAGAATCTCAGCAGTAACAGATAACTCCTCTCACATTGCTAATAAGCCATGGTCTCCTCTAGACAAATTCTTGTAAAATTCTTTAACCAAGAGGGATAAGTCGGGACTCTAGAGAACAAATTTTCTCCCAACCCATCTCGATAACTGTCTCCCAACAAGAAATCCCTCATTCTCAAATAATTCAAAATCCACCTTCCTACCAGTGGTAATGATCCTATCCGCTAGACGATCTACCTGGGAAGAAGTGGCAGCAGGAGCAGCAGTCGGAGTAGAAGCAGATGAAGTGGAGTCCGGCTTGGAGAAGGCTCACGCACCGGACGCTTCACCTTCTTCACGGCACGCTTCCTCTTGATGCCGCCCGCCACAACACTAGATCCTCTAGTTTTAGGTGCCATTTGATGATTGGAGGTGATAATCAGGGATTTTGGAAGTTTGGAAGGTTTGGAAGAAGTGGAGAGAGTATTTTGAAGATTGGGTCGAATGAAATGAGCGGCGAGTCGACTCTGCCCTAGATAAATCAACTTGGGACCACCTCGAGTCGGCTCGCGCAAACCCAGGTGTCGACTCGGCACAGACACAGAAAGGCCGTCCCGACATGGAGTCGACTCGCGCCAGAGAGGGGTCGACCCGAGAGTTTCAGTGAAACCGGGAGTCGACTCCGATACGCATCGAGTCGGCTCCGAGACCATTTCAGACCAAAAACATGAAATTTCTGAAATGTGTCCGGAAATGATCATAAAAATTGATAAATAATCATTGGATATGAGTGAATCAATTAGATATGAATTCTAGATAAGATTTCCTTAAGATTGAGGATTTGAAAGAATCTTAGATAAATTTCCTTAGGGGTTTCAAATTCATTCTAAAGGATCACAAATCCTAACTCTCCTCTAAGATAACAAATCTTTCTTCATTTAAAGGTTTAGTGAATATGTCAGCTAATTGTTCTTCAGTGTTAACATAATCAAGACAAATTTCATTATTAGCTACATGTTCTCTTATAAAATGATATCTAATTTCTATGTGTTTGTTCTTGAATGTTGAATTGGATTTTTAGTTAGATTGATTGCGCTAGTGTTATCACATCTTATGGGTGTTTTATCAAGTGTGATACCATAGTCTTCAAGTTGTCGCTTAATCCATAGGATTTGCGCACAGCAACTTCCAGCTGCTACATATTCAGCTTCAGTAGTTGATAATGCAACTGAATTTTGCTTTTTGCTAAACCATGTGATTAAGTTACTTCCTAAGAAATGGCATGCACCACTTGTGCTTTTTCTATCTAATTTACATCCAGCATAATCAGAATCTGAATATGCAATTAGATTTAATGTGGAGTCTCTAGAATACCATAAACCTACATTTTTTGTTCCACTTACATATCTTAGTATTCTTTTAACAGCTATTAAATGTGATTCTTTAGGTTCAGATTGAAATCTAGCACATAAACATACTGAAAACATAATATCTGGTCTACTTGCTGTTAAATAAAGAAGGGATCCGATTATACCTCGATAATACTTTGGTCAACCTTTTTACCTTCTTCATCTTTGTCCAGCTTGCATGAAGGACTCATTGGAGTTCCGAGGGGTTTCATTGATTCCATACCAAACTTTTTGAGTAGTTCTCTTGTGTATTTGGTTTGGTTGATAAAGATTCCCTCTTTGCTTTGTTTGATCTGGAGTCCAAGGAAGAAGTTGAGTTCTCCCATCATGCTCATCTCGAATTCTCCCTGCATCAACTTTGCAAATTCTTGACAAAGAGAATCGTTAGTAGCACCAAAAATAATGTCATCTACGTATATTTGTACTACAAGTAAATCTTTACTTTTCTTTTCAAAAACAAAGTTTTATCAACATTTCCTCTTGTAAAATCATTTTCTATTAAGAATTTACTTAACCTATCATACCAAGCTCTAGGTGCTTGTTTCAAACCATATAAAGCTTTGTGCAATTTAAAAACGTGATTTGAAAATTCGTGATCTTCAAAACCTGGTGGTTGTTCTACATAAACTTCTTCATTTATAAATCCATTTAAAAATGCGCTTTTTACATCCATTTGAAATAAGTTAAAATTCATATGACATGCAAATGCAAGTAATAGCCTAATGGCTTCTAATCTAGCTACAGGTGCAAAGGTTTCATCAAAATCAATACCTTCCTCTTGATTATATCCTTTAGCAACCAATCTAGCTTTGTTTCTAATTACTATGCCATTTTCATCTAGTTTATTTCTAAAAACCCATTTTGATCCTATTACTGAATGATTTTTAGGTCTTTCAACTAAAGTCCAAACATTATTTCTTGTAAATTGATTTAGTTCTTCTTGCATTGCTAACATCCAATTATTATCTTTTTCAGCTTCTTCTATAGTTTTAGGTTCAATTTGTGATACAAATGCAAGATGATTACTAATATTTCTCATGTATGATCTAGTTCTTATTCCTTGAGATGGATCGCCTATAATCAATTCCTTAGGATGACTATGAGCATATCTCCAGTCTCTTGGAAGATCTACATCATTATGATCAATATTGACATCATCGTCCTTATGTGAATCATCATCTTTAGCTTCTTGTTCATGATCAGAAGATACTTCAATATTAAGTTTTTCAAGATCTTTTTCAATTATGTTTGTATCTTCCTCATCATCAATCTTTTCAGAACTAGATGCTAAAGATTCATCGAAAACTATGAATGGATTCTTCAACTACTAAGGTTTTCTTGTTAAATACTCTATATGCTTTACTAGTTGTTGAATATCCTAAAAAATTCCTTCATCAGATTTAGCATCAAATTTTCCTAAGTTGTTTTTACCATTATTATGAATGAAACATTTACATCCAAATGCATGAAAGTATTTTATATTTGGTTTTCTTTCATTCCATAATTCATAAGGTGTTTTCTTTAATATTGGTCTTATTAAAGCTCTATTTAAGATGTAACATGCTGTGTTAATTGCTTCCGCCCAAAAATACTTTGGTAAGTTGCTTTCACATAGCATGGTACGGGCCATGTCTTCTAGAGTCCTATTTTTCTTTCAACTACACCATTTTGTTGTGGAGTCCTAGGGGCTGAAAAATTATGATTAATTCCATTTTCAGTGCAAAAACTTTCAAATAAGTGATTTTCAAATTCTGTTCCATGATCACTTCTTAGAGATACTATAGTAGTGTTTTTCTCATTTGTGACTTTCTTGAAGAATTTCAGGAATATCGAGAAAGTCTCATCTTTGTGAGCTAAAAACATTACCCAAGTATATCTAGAATAATCATCTACAATCACTAGACCATATTTCTTTCCTCCTAGACTTGTGGTTCTAGTTGGTCCGAAAAGATCCATGTGAAGTAGCTCTAGTGCCCTAGAAGTTGAAACAATGTTTTTAGATTTGAAAGAACTTCTAGTTTGTTTTCCAAATTGACATGCATCACATATTTTATTATTTTCAAAATCTAGTTTAGGTAATCCTTTAACTAAATCCATTTTAATTAGTTTTGAAATAAGGTGTGTGCTTGCATGACCTAATCTACGATGCCACAACCAACTAATTTCATTTATGTTAGCATTGTCAGCAATTAAGCAATGATCACTCAAAGATAATTTTTCTAAATCAACTAAGTAAACATTGCCATGTCTATAACCAGTAAATACAATGCTATCATCAATAGAATTAGTTACAGTGCATAAGAAGATTTAAATGAAACATTAAAGTTTTTATCACATAATTGACTTATACTAATTAGATTATGCTTCAAACCATCAACATAAAGTACATTATCAATAAATGTAGATGGAGTTATGCGAACTTTACCAAGGCCCATAATTTGACCTTTACCGTTATCGCCAAACGTAACAACTCCACCTTTCTTTTCTTCTAGGGTGATGAATTCATCTTTGTCACCCGTCATATGTCTTGAGCAGCCACTATCAAGGTACCACTTTTTCTTTGATCTTTTGGCTACAAGACATTCCTGCAACATAATTTAAACTTTATGTTTAGGTACCCAAGCTTTCTTGGGTCCTTCATGGTTAGTAGCAACAAAAATTGTTCCTTTCGGAACCCATATTTTCTTTGCTTTAACATTTAACTTGTTGTTATTATTTAATGTTTTGCATTCAAAGGATTTATGACCTTTTTCATTACATTTAAAACAAGTTATATTACTTTGGTTGGCTTTTACAAAAATATTCTTTAAAGATTTTTGTTTCCTTAATGTGTTATATCCTAAACCAGCTTTGTCAAAAACAGCTTTTTGACTATCTAAATCATGTTAAGTTTAGTTGAACTTAAGTGAATTTCTCAACAATGTCTTTATATTTTTTAACATCTTTCTTAAGAGAGTCATTTTCTTTAACTTGCTGTTCTTTTTCTAAAGCTAAAGTTTCTAATTGATCTTTTAAATCTTTGTTGAGTTTTTAGTTTCAGATTTAACAAATCTATTTCTTGATTAAGATTATCTCTTTCTTTCTAAGTTCTTCTTTTTCATTAGTTAAGTTCTTAACTTCTAAAGCTAATTCATTTTTACTTTTAGCTAACTAATATTTCATTTTTCAAAAACTTATACTTCTTTTTCAAGATTTAAAATCAATCATAAGTTCATTGAAAGCCTCAAACATTTCATCAAATGTAAATTCATCATGGGTTTCGGAACTTACCTCATTGTCGTTGTCGTCGTCGTTGGCCATGAAGCAATATTGCAACTTCTTTTGTTCTTCTTCTTCGGAAGAAGATTCACTATCAGTCCATGTTGCCATGTAGCCTTTTTCTTTTTCTTGTAGGCCTTTTTAAGTAAAGGACAGTCATATCTAAAATGCCCTGGCTTTTTACACTCATAACATACTAAGGGCTCTTTCTCTTTGTCCTTTTCCTTTTTCTTATCCTTTTCTTTTTCTCCTTTCATTTTAAATTTCTTTTTGTGGAAGGGCCTCCTTCTTTCATAAATTTCTTGAATTTCCTTGCAAGGAGAGCAGTCTCATCATCATCATCCTCTTCATCATCGCTGCTGCTTCTTCCTTTTCTGCAGCTTTGAGGGCAATGGTTTCTTCTTTTTGACTCCTCCTCAACATGCTGTTTCATTGAAGCTCATGGGTCATAGGATCCTAGAAGCTCCTCCAAGGTAGGATGTTGAGGTCTTTGGCTTCTTGGATGCAGTCACTTTGCTTCCCACGATCTTGGAAGTGACCTAAGAATTTTGCGAACAAGATCAGATTAGTATAAACTTTTCCAAGACTTTTCAAACCATTCACAATATCAGTGAATCTAGTGAACATGCATGTGATGGTTTCAGTTTGTTCCATGTAAATAATTCATATTTATGAACCAAAATATTTATCTTTGATTCTTTTACTTGGTTTGTTCCTTCATGTGTAATTTCCAACCTATCCCAAATTTCTTTTGCGGAATTACAAGTTGAGATTCGGTTGAATTCATTTGAGTCTAAGGAACAATATAAAATATTAATGGCTTTAGCATTTAGTTGTGCCATTCTCCTATCATTATCATTCCAATCCCTTTCGGGCTTAGGAACAATAGTGCCATCAATAAGGTGTGTGGGTGTACTAGGTCCATTTATTATTACTCCCCAAATTCATAGTCAGAAGCTTGAATGAATATTCTCATTCTAGCTTTCCAATATGAATAGTTGGTTCCATTAAATAAAGGAGGTCTATTCGTAGAATGACCTTCAGCAAAACTTGAACCAATTTGTGTTGCCATAATGGATCTTTAGCCCTTGATCGTGAGATCAAATTCTAAATGAGCACTTGCTCTGATACCAATTGTTGGCCCAGATGGCAACCCAAGAGGGGGGGGGTGAATGGGTTCTTAAAAATTTAAGACTTTTTAATTTAAAAGATTTGCAAGATGTGCAAGTGAGGAAATTAACTAATAAGCAATGCACAAGCAAAATAAAGAGAGATAGAGAGAGAGAAATATAGCACGGCAAACACAAGATAATTTTATAGTGGTTCGGTGCAACCAACACCTACGTCCACTCCCAAGATTCACTTGGGTCCACACTATAATCTCTCTAGATTACAGCCGAGTTGTTTTCCAAGCTCACAACTCAAACTTGTTGTTTTCCGGGTCACAACGAACCCAGCTGGTTTTAACTCGGGCTTACCAGCACAAAACCCTACACGTTGTTTTTCACGGGCTCACAACTAACCCAACACAAGCACTCCGGCTTGCAACGAGGTATACAACCTCCACTGATTCAATCCACTGATTGAATCAGCAAACAAAAATAAAAGTGTTTAATAATAAATGCTCCCCTTGAGCAAATATACAAAAAGTAAAAAATAAAAGGTTAGAAAAGCCTGATTTGCAGATGGAGTGGCTTTGGCTTTCTTCCTTCTCTTCTTTAACTCCTCTTGAAGTGTTGAATCAGGCCTCAGCAAGATTCTTGACCGTTGAAGACTTTGGAGTTGAGATGAAGCTTTTTCTCCTTTTGAAAATCCTTCGATTTGATCTTTGAAAAGCTTTGGATTTTCTTTTCTTTTGTGGATTGAAGATCTGGAGCAGACGAAACTTCCTCTTGGATTTCACTCCTTTTGAATCACTCTCTTTGAGCTAAAGATTTTTCAATATGCTCTGTTTTTCCCTCTTTTCAAAGATATTCTTTTCTCTCTTTTTGATTTTCTCTTTTGATTTGAAAAGAGCTCCTCTATTTATAGATTCTGCAAAAATATATCCGTTAGAGACAAGAAAAATAGCCGTTATTCAAAAATCTTACCGTTGGAGCTGATGTGTCATCGTAAAAATTCGCCCAGATTTGCTGGAGTCGACTCATGCTTTTCCCGAGTCGGCTCGAGCTCGTCTTACCAAAATAGAAATGTTTTAAAGGTTAGGGGTCGACTCGCAAAATAAAGTGTCGACTCCTGAAGTCGGGAGTCGACTCGAGAAAGGCTTGGGGTCGACTCGCGAAGTGCTAAAAAACACTCTTCTGGTGTCTGAGCGGAGTCGACTCGCACAGTCCAGGAGTCGGCTCGACAGAATCAGGGGTCGACTCGACAATTTCGTGGGTCGACTCGACACAGATGCACATTTCTGTACACTGAGCGGAGTCGACTCTGAAACTCAGGAGTCGGCTCCGGAACGTATCAAAAATCAGAAACTTTTCTGATTGACATTAAAATCGTTCCAGATTCATTTTAATTCATTGTTTTGACTTGAATACAATAAAATTGACATTTAGAATTGATTCAAGAACTATTCCAAAACTCATTGATTAAAACATGAATTATAACATTTCTTTTGAAAGTTTGAATATTGAGCTTAAAGTCACTTTCAAAATTGATTAAAGTTAAACTTGAGCATTTCATTGATTGTTCAAAATAAATTTGTTGCTCATTTACATAAACTCATTACATCCTTTAATAAACTCAATGGCTTTTAGTAATCATCAAAATCTAAAGGATTGGATCATATAATTTTTCTATAATCTTCCAACACATAGGAATTACATCGCACCAGACATTTTCCTTATAATTTTGTAATTTGATTAGTATTTGGCATCTGGACTTGATTGGGATAGAGGTAGAATCTACCCACGAGACCTTATAAGGACTAGGATGGGGAACTGTTGTCAATCCTAATGACTTAACTGTACTGGTAGAGACGACATTGACACAACTCCCACTATCCACTATGATCTTAAGCACCTTATCCCCTATCTTAACAAAAGTCTGTAGGATGTTAGTCCTACGCCAATCTTCCTGGTCCTTGTTTGAGTCTAGGTCAAGATACATCTAACCACTCCTAGTAGGTCTTCAGACTCAAATGTTTCCTCCTCTCCATCGTACTCATCTATCAGATGGGTATCAGCCTCATAGACCTCTCCCTTAGGCTCAACTAGGGACTTGGATTCAGTCTTAGGTAACTCATCTATATGAAGGGATCTGACTGGGCACTGGCTGATCATATGTCTCGGTTTGTTGCATCTAAAACATTTGATCTTGGGGTTGAAATTTCTTTGGACCTCTACAGATCTGCCCTTATCCTCTCTTTGGGGTATAGGGGTACTATTCTGGGGTCGACTCAACTCAGTTCGGCTTGTACTGGGTCGCTAGTGTTAGGTCGACTCGAGAAAGTCTGGCGGGGGTCTGAGTACTGGGTAGGTCTGGGATGACTAGGATAGGCCTGGCTAGATCCTAGATATGGGCTAGGGCTCTTGGTAGCCTCTGATCTACGATAGGGTGGCCCTCTCTAAAAACGTTCATAATTCCTAGCAACTTGGTAAGCTCTTCTAAATCATGTACCCTTCTTAGGTAGAGTTCTCTTTGAATATATGCTCTCAGGCCATACCTAAACTTGGATAGGGTGACTTCCTCAGACTGAACGATATTACACCTCATGGTATACTCTTGGAATGTAGCAATGTATTCATTCACCATTTTACTACCCTGAATTAATCCCTGCCACTGGTCCAATAGGCTCTGTTCATACGATGTGGGGACATAATTGGACCTAAGTCTAGCCTTCATGGCGTGCCAGGTGACTATGGGGTCTTGTCCCTCTAATAATTGCCTTCGCTCTAAAGTGGCCCAGTATAACCTAGCCTGTCGTACTAACTTGAGCTTGGCAAACTTAAACTTATGCTCTTCAGACATGTCGTACCAGTCAAAGTACTGGTCAGGCTGTTGGACTCTCCTAGGATGAGGTGGGGTCTCATGATCAGACTCAGTGTGGGGCTCACGGGCTTCTTCTAGGATGCCCAACCTAGTTTCAACTTGATCAAACTTGGACCCTAATCTAGCCTCAGATTGCTTGATGTCTTGGTTTATTTGGGCTAGTTGTTCAGTGATGATCCTTAAGTGATCATCAATGCTTTGATTAGCCATGGGTTCAGCCTGTAATGGAGGTGGTGACGGGCGAAAAGATGCTCCTGATCTAGTGCACATGCAAGCACAATCAAGCATACAAGACTCAGACTGACTCGGACTACGGTATGCTAGACCTAGTTATCCAAAGTAAAGGATTTGGCTTAATGCAAGCCAATCTAACAGTAACTCTTCAATTGGTCAGTTGGGACAAGTGGAAGGGGAAGGCTCATCCCGCAAATTGCAGGTGCCTAGTTAGAATAACCCCAACACTCCGCTTAAGTCGTTTAACATTTGACCTCCCTTCTAGACACCAATTTCAGAGCACACGCCAGATTGATTTGTACTAGTCTCCTTCAGTACACTAAACCGACTATTGGTGTCCCTAGCCCTCTAGGAAAAAATGTCAATTAAGTTGCTACTCAGTTTTAGATTAGAGGCTTGAGATCGGAATGCACGGATGGTTATTTTGGGCAAGAAAGGGGTCTCAATCCCTTCCTTATCTGACATCAATGAAAGCCCTTAAGACTAATTTAATGCAGATGAATGACATGTAAAACACAAACCCTAATCCAAAAATCTGTAAATAGTAATAAATCTTAGAATTTTTTTATTTTTTTTACAGATCAAATTAAATTCTCAAAAAATAACAAAAAATACTTTAAATTATAACGAATCTAGAAAAATAAATTTTGTAATTTTTTGATATGTATGCAGGTAGAAACAATTCAATTAACAGATAATATACTTATAATAATGTGAATTAAAATTAAGCCCTAACTATGCTCTGATACCAAACTGATGCAGGACCGATTCGCATGCAAGTAATTTTTTTTTAATGATTAATAATTACAGTTGATTATTCTTCCAAAGTAATAGCCTAAGAGGATTCAGAAAAATTCACAGTAAATCCACAGTGAAATAGTTCCTAAAAAATAGGGAAGAAGGACCGTCGAGGCTAAGAAGCCCCGATAGGGCTTGCTCTCCTACAATAAAGTTACTAGTAGATTAGAAAGATATACCTGGCAAGAGGAAAAAGATCAAAGTGTTGAAGGGGTTGCTCAGCCTGGTGGATGCGCCCTAAATGATCAAGCCTTGAGCCCATGGATCTGCGGCCAAGTATCCGCTGACCTAGATGACGATCATCTTGAATCCTAGATTCGTGACTACTAAGGGATCTGCAAGATCATCATACAAGGGTTAAAGAATAATAGAGAAAATTTAGAATAGAGGCAAAGAGACAAGGAAGGAGTAGAGAAAAAGGGGAGACCGACCAAGGGCTCTTAGGCGTCTAGAGAAAAAGGGGAGGCCGGCCAAGGGCTCTTGGGCATCCACTATTGAAGATAAAGGTGGCAGCCAGGGTTTCTCCTAGAGACTTGGGATGTTAGCACGCGCAGGAGGAGGGAAATAAGAGCACCAGAGAACCAATTAACAAAAATCACAATAACTCAAAACTTGGATTGATTGATTAATAATAAAAGATACATCATTCATACAAAAGGTCTCTTTTATAGAGCAAGAGACTTGGGGCCCAAGAAAATACAGATATGGAAAGAGAGAAAAGAAAAAAAAAGGTGCCTAATCAAATTTGGCATGAAATCTGCAGCGTTCAGATAAG
Source organism: Calamus simplicifolius (assembly GCA_900491605.1). Lineage (NCBI taxonomy): Eukaryota > Viridiplantae > Streptophyta > Magnoliopsida > Arecales > Arecaceae > Calamus > Calamus simplicifolius. The sequence goes on from UESW01001502.1 coordinate 110,472, forward strand.
GAAGGTGATCTTCTAGATGCAATCAGCGGCAGCTGGATTCGGCATGAAATCTGTGGCATCCAGATGAGGCATGTGATCTTCTAGATATGATTGAGATGCAATCAGTGGCAGCTTAATTTAGCATGAAATCTGTAGCGTCTAGATGAGGAAGGTGATCTTCTAGATGCAATCAGCGGCAACTGGATTCGGCATTAAATCTGTGGCATCCAGATGAGAAAATGATCATCCAGATCGAGAATGTTGCTTGCTCTACTAGGTGGCATGTGGGCTGCTTGAAGTAGGTGTGGCACCAACTTGAATTTAGCAGCTACTCTGTCTAACTGTAATGGCCTTGTCTTCTACTTCAATACTGATGTCTCCTCTTGTAAGCTGATAAACTTACTACATAACTTATATTAAAATATACTGAACTGGATAGGACTCAATTTAAAATAAAATGAACTGGACGGGACTCAAAATAAACTAAACTTTATTTTCCAACTCAAGACTTGAATCATAACTAATCAGATATCCACATAGGGTTAAGAATCCTCTGCTTGATCCTGGTGCCCACACCAAATATATAGGGAGGATATACTTTTTTGGTGTTCTGTTTACATGAACGTAGTGTATGACCATGGGACATTGGTATAAAATGGGATTTTACATGCTATTTAATTATAGAGGTACGATGGTTGATTTGAAATTGTATTTTGAAATGCTACAAGGCAATAGCTTTCAAAATTATTTTGAGCATATGATATGTATGTTTTGATAACACGTTAAAATGTATTTGATATTTGGAAGCTTGACATATATTTTTACATATGAAAATCTGACTTGCAAAAAGCTTAAAATGATCATATTATATTATATAGGCTTACTTACTGAGTGTGAGCTCATTAAAATCTCATAATATTTTTAGAGCCATAAACTAAATAAGAGGATATGGGATAGTTGGAGCTTCTATCAGAGTAACTTAAATACAACATTTTATTGTAGCTCCATTGATTTATGTATGATGGGCATGTAGCCCAAAACTTATGATTATGACTTGTATTAAGATTATTGACCTGGAATGACATAGAGGTATTATCCTTCCTTAGATAATATGATTGCTACATGACACCTTGCATGCTAGGCATGCGGTGGGTTACCACTACTGAGCTACCACCATCGAATCTGGGGCATGACACAACTATGTATTTTCTTTGATGGTCTATGAATTTTATGATATGGATGAAGTTGACTTTTTTAAGATAGAAATGATATTGAAAGTTTTGGACTTTAAAAAATAGAACATCAATTTGAAATACTTGCTTCAAGCTTGATTTTGATACTAAATTTTGTAAATTCTTTTAATATAAAAGAGATGAACAATGAGCATAGGAAGGAAAAAGTTTTGTTCTCTTTTTTTTATACCCTAGCGCCTATGGCTTTTAAGATGGCCAGCATACAAAAAAAAAATAAAATAAAATAAAAAATAAAAAAGGTGTCATGTCTATCTTTTACGCTAGTTGTCTACCTTGCAACTATTAATATATATTTAGAAGGAAAAAGAAAGCTAGTTACTTTTTAAATAATGTACGAAAAAGTTACATATAAAGATAAAGAATAGGTTCATCTAAACAAAAAATAAATAAATAAATAAATAAAAAGATAAGAGTAAAGTTTTTTCTCTTTATTATATATGCACCCATGAGACAAATACTAATTTGTTATTACTAAAGAAGAAAATAAGTACCTAATCGAATGATCACAAAGATCAACTTTAACAAATCTTATGATATTTTTAATAATCTTATGGTGTTATCTCAAATGATGACTAATCTTTGTTTAAACCATGCAAGGAAAAAATAGAGCTCCTGTTGTGAGTATAAAAAAAGAGAAAGAAAATAGCTAGGATTCTTCGGAGTAATATTAGGCATGAAAAATCTAAGCTTGGTTATTTCTCAAAATATTTTTTCCAACAATATAAAAGCATCTTACTATTTTAATTTTTAAATTCTAAAAATAATTATAATTAGATAGAATATTCTCAACTTTGAGAATAAGAAAAGAGGCCAGGGCAATATTTATAAATAAATCCATTCATTCCAACTTACATACCAACAAGGGGGTTAGAAGAAATCTGATTTAGCAAGATAAATAATTTTAAAAACTTCTGAAAAATATATCTTACAATGTCTAAACCCTAAGAACTTTGAAGGGTGAAGGAAAGAAATGTTTTTGAACTTTAAGGTGAGATATATATCTCAGAAAAGGATGAACTATAAATTAATTATCTTCAAGTTTTAGATTGAAGATTTTCATTAGATTACTCAAAATGTAAAACTTTAGAAGTCACATGTGCACATGTGCATAACATGATAACTAGTTAAATAAAATAACACCTAAAACTAATGAATAATGAAGTTGATCCAAGAACATAGAGATAAATCTATTTAACACAATCAATAGAATTTTTCAAGCATAATACCTTATCTTTTGTCAAGACAAATTATAGTTCAAAGTAATCAAGTAACCTGGAGAAAGTTTTTTTTTCCTTTTAAAGATGGTCAAAATAAGAGAAAAGGGTCTTTTTGGTGGCTAAAAAAGATGTATTTCATCCCTTTTCTATCATAGGTAACATCGTGATTTGCTTTGCAACTGACTAAATGGGAGGCTTATATTCTACGTATGTTAGGATCTAGAAATTAGAAAAAAATGACACTTGAAGTAAAAATTAAAAAGAAAATATAATTTTTGATGATTGAAAAAGAACGATTGAACCATCTAGCTAGAAATAGTGCCGTCATCCCTTGTACTGGATAGATGTCTAAAGCATTGTATGTTATATGTTCTTATAATTTTTTTCTCAAATGACAAGTAGATGACTCACTATAATTTTCTTGTTAATATGTAGAATGCCCTTTACACGTACAAATCTAATAATCCAATTTAGTATATGAACCTTTCATAATAAAACTGTCCACCACTCTGTAAATTAATAGGTTAATACCTCATTAACATGATAGTAGTAATTGGTGCCAATTCACATACTAGCCTCAAAATAAATAAAAAATTAAAGACATTTTGCAAAAATGGCTATTTTTACTTTTTTATTTTTTAATTTGTTACTTTAGAATTTTTTAAATAGAAATATCAAACATCATATTATCATAGAATACCAGTGTAAGATAATGGGAGAGGGATGAAAATATATGGTATAAATATGTGAAATAATAATTAAAAAAATAACTTGATTATGAAAAATGAGAGAGAAAGAATCCTATTCTCTTTAATCATCGGTTATATAACAATCACTCATTACATTCATCATCATTGATGATTACTACCACTTTTCGCTTTCATTGGTAATATTTATTGTAAATTACCATTGTCATCAATTTCTACAATTATCTTTAATCTCTATCATTAGCCACCATTAATAACAATCTAAGTAGAAATGAAGAATGATGAACTAATAATTTCATGGCCACCCATTATTATCTATAGTCACCATTATTACTTATAACCATGACTAATAATTTTCATTACCCCTCGTTATTACAAATACGACTTAAATCTCTCCTAACCTCTTTTCTCAACTTAAGGCAAATCCTATCCAACTAATTATATGCTATTAAATACTTTGGCTTATACCTTAGCTTAGCCCTCTTTACTCTACTTCTTGTTACCTTCTTTGCCATGTCCGCCCCACCTTTACTGTCATCATCTATCGCTTTTTTTCTTTTTTCTCCTTTCTTTTGAGCAACTAGTTCTTTCCTTTCCTACTCAGCACCATTGTCCACTTTGATCATCTCAAAATCAATTGACCCCTAAGTCATGGAGTGATGGATAAAGTTTCTAAAAGAATATAAAATAGAGGTACCGTGACTCAAGAGAGAAAAATAAAAAAAAGATAGGAGTGCTATATAGATAAATATTAAAAATATGATGATCTTCGGAGTTCACTCGATAGCAGAGTATTCTATGGGCTATAACTGCCTATCAATTTGACTATCACGGAACCAGCTCATTTTTACTGATGATACCATCTCTCCTCAGATTAGAGCAAAAGATTAGATATATGGTTGCTGGAAGTGCACTTTTGTTCAATAGGATTGATTTCTGCAACCCTGGCCATTGGGGATCCCTGCTGCTACCGCAGCGAACCGTGGTACGGTTTTCATTTCTTGGGAGCCCCCTGGTTTGTTAAAATCAACTTCGATGGAAGTGTACGGGAAAGACTAGTTGAATCTGCTTTTGTTATCAGGGGATTGATGGACTTTATTGTCGGCAGGCAGGTTTGGCTCCTTAGATTCCTCTGTCTCTATGGCGGAGCTTTATGCTGTGTGGCTGGTATGTCCCATGCCGTTCGAAGGCTTCATCTTATAGTCTGTTCATTGAAGGGGATTCTTTTTCTGTTATTCGGTAGCTTCAGTCGGGTGACTGTGACCACACTTCGACCAATCCCCTTCTCTGTGATATTTGGTCGATTCTGTCATTCCCACAGAGTTCACATCCGGCACATCTACCGGGAAGCTAATTCAGCGGCTGATTGGGTTGCGGCGGCAGTAGCTCATTATGCTGGTTTTGGATATAATCAGGATGACCCCTGTCCTTTGGCTCTTAAGCAGATTTTGTACTCTGATATTTCTGGACTGACTCGCACGAGGTTAGTGATGGCCCGTTTGTACTTAAAAAAAACCCTCGTAAAACCAAATATTTGAAAAAAATTAATACTAAAATAATATAAATAACTTTTCAAATTTGGCTAAATTTTTTTATTTCTTTAAAAATATTTTCTTTTGCAAACAACTAAATTTATGAGATTTATAGCAGCCAAAGATGCGCTATAAGTTGGCAGGCTCCATTAAGTTATAATTAAGAATGATAATTTTAACTCATAATTCATTTTGTTTCAATCTTCTATGAAAAAAATATATTTTCACCTCGACTGGTAGATAGGGCAAGGCGTGGAGTGGATAAAAATATCCCCGTGACCACATCCAAGCTTCGATCAAATCCACGCTGGTCACTACGGTCCGTACTGATTACTGTTACGAATGAAAGGGTTAAAAAAAAAAAAGTCTATCGACGTTGGCGGCAGCGAATCAGCCGTTGAGTTGTGAGGGTCTCTTTACCAAAGTGCATGCTTACCGTTAACGCTCTTGATCCCCTCCCACCGTCTCATTCAGCCCGGAGAAAAGCCATGTCCACCGACTACGATCGGGCCCGGGAGATCAAAGCCTTCGACGAGACCAAAGCCGGCGTCAAGGGTCTCATCGACGCCGGCATCACCAAGATCCCTCCTTTCTTCTTCCAACCTCCAGACCGCTTCGATGACATCAATTCCCCGATGCTCGCCTACAAATCCAAATCCCCGTCATCGACCTCCGAGGCGTCGCCTCCGACGGTGCCCGGCGTGAGGAGGTGGTCGGCGAGGTGAGGCGGGCGGCGGAGACGCTGGGGTTCTTCCAGGTGGTGAACCATGCCATCCCCTCGGCTGTGCTCGACGAAATGCTGGCAGGGGTGCGGAGGTTCAACGAGGAGAAGACCGAGGTGAAGAGGGAGTACTACTCCCGGGATTCGAAGAGGAAGGTGAGCTTCTATAGTAATTTCGATCTTTATCAGGCTCCGGCGGCGAATTGGAGGGACTCCATGTTCTGCTGGATGGCGCCGGAGCCTCCAGAACCGGAGGAGTTGCCCCTTGCTTGCAGGTATTCGGTCTATTTCTTGCTTGATGAGACTGAAAACATTTCTATCAGATTTGCTGATTTTACTGAAATGCTGCCGACTAAGTAAAATTGAGACTGTTGCATCCGTTGTTAAATTCCTTGCCTAGTTGCTTTACAAAACCATGGCCAACATAGATCTGTATCTATTTCCTTTACTGGTTTCCAAGCTATACTAGATGCCTAGAATCTTCCTCTAAATTACTGCTGTGAGCTTACATAGTGACACACTAAAATTTCTTCCACAACATTGTAGGACACCCTTATTTTGGACCATGGAGAAAGTCTCCATATTATCCAGATCTTTCTAAATTTCTTCATTTTTTTTAATTTAAAAAAATTGATCTTCCTAAATTTCTTCCTTGTAAATCCAGTTTTTTCCTAATTGGATTATAGTAAGGAGACTTCACTGAAATTGCTCATTTTTGGCCCTGCACTTGGTTAGGCCTGCCAATGGGTCATAATCTGAATGCCAGACTCTGAATGTAGTGATACTTCTAAGAATAAGCAGGCTTATCCTCTTTCCTTATCATTGGCAATGGAACAGATAAAATTTCAATTCAACTCATCTTGTCTGTATATGGTATCTCATATAAATTTGGCAAGATCCTGATATCATTTTTCATAACAAAATCTTTCATTCTAGATTCCTCTACACCTAGGCTATTTTTTACACAATGCGTTCATAATTCTTGGGTCATCATGGTGTCTCACCTTATGCAATAATCTTTACTTGTGGTCACATACATTCCATCTCCAGCAGACTACTTTGGATGAGTGAACTGGTTTGGGATTGTTCTTCATACAATTTTCTTTGCCGAATATCGGCCATTTTGTGGTTCACTGTTATGGAGCTCTCTATCAAATGCATACAACTCTCATAGTTCTGGTTTCTACATTGTTTACATTGGATTGCTGTTGGGCAGCTTTCTCAGTGACTAGCACTGTTTGCATAATTGCTAACCTTGTTTTATTGAGGCTCAGTTTGACAGTTTATTTAGAAAGTGATTTGATCCAAGTGATTAAAGCAGTGTTGTTGAAGGTCTACCTAAGAAGTGCCTAAAGCCCAAGGTGCAAGATGCCAAAAGTTAGATGCTTCTTATATTCAAAGATGCACCTACAAGGCACTAGATGTCAAGGGTTAAGCCCTTCTTATGTCCTAGGAAGGCGACTTTATTTAGGTATAAATGATGCAAAAAGATGTATACTTTTGATCTGATTTGAAGCATAAAACAATCATGGCTTTCTTAATAAGCTATATTTCTATTTTTTTCAGTTTGGCAGTTTATTTAGAAAGTGTTTTGATCCAAGTGATTAAAGCAGTGTTGTTGAAGATCTACCTAAGAAGTGCCTAAAGCACAAGGTGCAAGATGCCAAAAGTTAGACGCTTCTTATATTCAAAGATGCACCTACAAGGCACTAGATGTCAAGGGTTAAGCCCTTCTTATGTCCTAGGAGGGCAGCTTTATTTAGGTATAAATGATGCAAAAAAGATGCTGACTTTTGATCTTATTTGAAGCATAAAATAATCATGGCTTTCTTAATAAGCTATATTTCTAATTTTTTTTAAGTCTATCATATTTATTAGATTGTATTGACTTTATAATGCTCCATCCCATATGCAATTATTTTTCTTGTCCTACAAAAAAGTTAAAAATTGGAAGACAAAAAGATGAAACATCGAAAATTATACTTTCATTTAAAAAGAGGAGGAAAGATATAATGGAATTCAGGTTTCAATAGACAAGGAGAAAGCTTTCCATCGAGTTAATAGGCTAAATATATTACTATTATGGTTTTTTTAGCTTTTTTCTATTGTGTTATGAATCTTACTTGTATAAATTATTCTACTATTTATTTCAAAAATATCCACATCACTTCGTTTAGGTACGTGTTTGCACCTTGTGCCTAAATTCTAAGCGCCCTTTGTGCTTAAGTGTCTACTGCTTTTAACAAGACTGGATAAAGGGATGTTACAGTTGTCTTTTGATCTATTCAAGATGAATTTTGGGCACTTGATCTTTATCTCATTACCATCCTCTTGGGAATGTATAAAACACCTTTCATATCGATTCAATTGCAAGTGGGTTGGATCAGGGCTATTTTGCTTGCTTCTGATTACAACTCTGCTTCCTTATTGGGAAACTACTGAAGGAGAACACTAAAACTCCTATGCTTAATTCTGCCAATTCCAACTGCTATGCCAAAGTACTTCAGGTTACTTCACACTTCATCATTGGATCTTTGGATCTTTACGTTCCTCACAGAACTAAAATTCGCTGCAGATTTTTGAACAGACAAGATGCAAGAAATAAATGAAATAACAACAATAATTATGAAGATCATGGTGATTTGTGATGGTAATAATTTTAGTGGTATCAATAGCTGCAGGAGGAGGAAGAATAATCAGAAGAAGAAGGTAATTTCTATTGAATCTACCCTCCTTAAAAACTCTCTTCATTGCATCACTGGGTGAAATTCATATCAAAATTCATAGCAATGTCCTTTTATGGACTAGGAAACTGCATAAAAATTTTAATAGATAAAATTATGTGGTGATTCCCAAGGTTTACCTATTTTTCATTACATCCTGGAGTTAATTTACCAACCATGTCATATGTCTGTTTTTCTCATGTTATACCTTTCTATGAGGATAAGACAAGTCTGGAGAAACAGTGATTGATAACCTTTTTTTTTCATAATGGTCCAAGAGAAAAAGAAAAGAAGTGCGTTACTGCTTAGAAAGGAAGTACTTAACCGACCCAAATATAAAGCAGCTCAGCAACTATTACATTTAGGTCTTAACTATTGGTCTCTATCAAGGATGGTTAAACCATATCGAACCAGATGATTCGAGGTGAACCATACTGAATTGGTACAATTTGATGGTTTGGTTCGATACAAGGACCGAACTACTCCGTATAGCCTTAAACCATTCTAACTACTTTGTATTGACCCTGGATTGTATTGGACTACCTCGTACTAAACTGAACAGCAGTTTATGAGGGGGTCTCTCAATCCATTTGACATGCTATCAATTTGGTACGGTATGCTCCATGCCGAACAATATCAGTTTGACATCTAAAAGATATGGGGTTATGATATGGCGAACCTTGATTTGTATGCTTGAGTCTTAACCAAAGGTCACAGTTACTTTCTGATCCCTTCACTTGTTGACATATGGTCGAGGCAGTTTGTTTCAGGGTGCAGTCTTTGTTTTGAACCTAACAACCAAACAGTAGACTGCTTCCTTGATCATGGTTGGGATATAGTGATTGATCCTCTGAACATTGTTTAATAAAGAAGGAAACAATACACAATGAGGTATATAATTAATGTTTCACTAAACACAGATTGTAATTATCTCAAAGGGAATTTTCTTTCTGTCTTGTAAAGTTCCAGAAACCTTATCCATATACTAATTTCTCCAAAATATGGGTGATTTCTACTATGTTTTCAACAGATCCGAATAGTGTACCCTCAGAGTCAGAAGCAAATTTGCTGTCTCAAGTTTTTTTAAAAAAAATATGTATAGTAATGCATAAGTTAGTAGATCTTTTTTGGTAGGAAGTTATTGTAGATCTATAATTTATAATGTCATTCTCTAAGAATTTGCCTGTCACATGCAAATCAATATATTATGAATACCATTATTCTTGTTGACTTCATTTCTAAATTGAAAGCAGTACCGTTCGAAAACTGATTAATTAACTTTGTCCATCCTGTCTGAGTTTGTAGACAAATAACCTTCGAGTTTTCAGATCATGTCAAGAGACTGGGAAATGTTGTGTTTGAATTCTTATCAGAAGCCCTTGGCCTTCCCTCCAACTACTTGAAAGAGATGGAGTGTGCTAAAGGACATGCTCTTGTTTCAAACTATTATCCACCATGTCCAGAGCCACACCTCACTCTTGGAACTAGCAAGCATTCTGATCCAGACTTCCTTACCATCCTTCTACAAGACCATGTTGGTGGTCTGCAAGTACTTCACGAGCAACACTGGGTGGATGTACCCCCGGTGGCAGGGGCTTTGGTTGTTAACATAGGTGACCTTCTACAGGTATATTTCCATCAAGACAACTCGTTTGCTTGTATCAGGCATGACATTCACAATTTGTAATATTCTTTTTAGTGAAACTACTGTTTAAAAGTCACAGATTAAGCTTCTGTAGGCTTTTATGATTCATTTTGTGAAATCCCCATCTTTGAATGTTTCTTGCTGTTTTGTTCTGTATGCAGTTGATCTCCAACGACAGGTTCAAAAGCGTGGAGCACAGAGTGCTTGCAAACAGTGTAGGCCCCAGAGTTTCAGTTGCATGCTTCTTCACCATGCATCTCTACCCATCATCGAGGCTCTATGGTCCAATCAAAGAGTTGCTATCTAATGAAAGCCCGCCTTTGTACAGAGAAATCCTACTAAGGGATTTTATCACGTATTACGACTCAAAAGGACTCGATGGACAATCAGCTTTAAGTTATTTTAAGTTGTAATAGGGAGCGGAATAAAACATTTGTATTGTATTTACAAAATGTTTTTTGCTGGAAATTTGAGAGAATAATTAAGCTAATGTACAATAATCTTCTGCTCATGAGGCATCTATGAGTTAGCTGTAAATACTTGTTTTTTTCCACTTTTTTGAGGGCTACAAAATGTTGTTCTACTGGCTTCTTGCGGTCAAACGGAACACCTATGTCTTTTCCGTTTTTTCTGTCTTGAATTTAGCGTCAGTTTTTGTAGTAAGGCTACAAATGGATCAGACTGATTGACCCCTGATCTGGCGCAGTTTTGATCCAATCCATATTTAGAAATTGATATATTGGATTGGATTTAAAAGTTAAATTTAATTTAAATTTTTGGACAGAATCTTGATAGCTGAATCTTAATTATATTGATTTATTTTTTTTTTTCAATTATTTTTATAAATTCATTAAATAAATTTTAATTTAAAAAAATTCTTTTTTTCATCCTAACAACTTATTTTCTTTCATTGTTTCTTTAATTATATCAAATTATTTATATTTTATTATTTATTTTAATGAAGTTCTATTTTATAATGTCTTTAAATTATATCAATAAATATTTTAAATATTTTTATTATAAATTTAAGACTAATAATTTATTTGGATATAATTGAGTGTTTTTGAATAAAAAATTAATTTTAAATTTATTCTTTTAATTTTATTTAAATTTTTAAATAAATCTATACTTGATTATTAATTATTAAATTTTAGTAATAAAATAATAATTAAATGCTTGACTTAAATATCATATTTTGGTTTGTTCCTAAGTAGATGATTCTTTGAATCTAAAATTTTTTTCACTGATCCAATCCGACCAGCGAACAAGGTATATTTAGATTCAAAATCAAGACTTAATTTTACTTAGATTCAAAATCAAATTAAAAATCAAATTACCTATTATAAATACCATTGTAAACCCATCCACAGGATCATAAGAGTGAACAGGTATTCTATTACATTTCTCCTCCAACTTTGTGAATCATTCCATGCGAGAGGTTGGTCCATTATTTTCTTGCATTTGAGATGTAAGTCAGTTTCTTTTATATTTTTTTTATATGTAAGTCTTATACAAACTAATTGATGTATAGCAATGTGATGGTATTGATCCTAGCAAATCACTATAACACATTGGAATCTTCACTGTCAACAGTTGTTAGTGTAAGATTTTAAATTTATCATGAGCTATACCATTGATTATATACTTTTATGTTTATAATAAAAGAGGTTGTATATTATTCAGATTAAATGGCTGATATACACCTAAATAAAATATATGATGCATAAACAATTGCACCAGGTTCATCTCAGTGATTTATATATGTACGTATTTGATATCGAAATATAGAGCTTGGTTATTTAGGCTCCTTAACCCAATAGCAGTTTTATTTTTATGATCTGATTTCCACTTTGATTCTAATCCAACTTTAACTTTTTATTAGACCTTCACATAAAGAGTTAGAGAGTTGCAGGCCATGACGAAAGAAAGGATCGGTGTAGAAGTACTCTGTATAATTTTGCATAAATCTAAGATAGCATAAATAGAATGAATTTTAATTATCATATGATATTCTAAATTTCACATGTATGATTCTAAAATTTTGTATATAGTATAATATCCAATTTTCTGTTGTTTTGTGTTGATTTATGTTTTTTGAATGGATTTTCTAGCCCTATCTGTAAGATAGTTTCCTTACTTTATAGGTCCCTTGCAAGTTTAGGAATTTAATTGAATATGATAAGCCTTTCCTTCTCTCATTTTCTAATTTATGTTTTAGATTTTGGTTCAGTCCACCATAGGTATGGATACGACTACATCTAGGTTATGTTTGGTGCATGACCAAGTAATCCTAAATGACAATGTAGATTATCTACCAGATAAATTACCACTTTATAGATTACCAATAATGTTGATTACTGAGTTTGGTATGCACAAGTAATGCTACAATAATATTGATTACTGTATTTGGTATGACAAACAGATTACCAGTCATATAACATCAAATTTTTAAAATACCCATAAATTAAATTTATTAAAAATTTATATATTATTATATATTTGATTTTAAAAAATTATATTTATAAATGATAATGTTTAAAAAAATTTATATTTATAAATGATATTTAAAGCGGCCGATGAGGATGCGGGGGCCATCAATCTAAAGAAGTTTCGCAGCATCTAGAGATGTTCGTGGAGCCACGAGACGGCGGAGATCCGCGGCCCGACTCCGCACGAAAAAGGGTGTGGCTCGGAACCTTCGTGTCAACGAGGTTGGTATAAGAGGATGCGAGTAGAGAGCGGTCAAAGGAAGAAAGGGCAATCTTGTTAAAAAATAATTTATGAGATTACCATATCTTTAGTAATGTGAATAACCACCCCTCCTATAGTAATCTGGATTACATCATCAGAGGTAATCCAGATTACCACTAAAAAGATAGATTGCCATTCAAAATACATACCAAACATAGTTATCCGATAGACTCTTTTTAAATTACCAATAATCTAGATAGATTATCTGTTACCAAACGCCCCCTTAGGTTTGTCTACCTCACAATACCTAATTTTTCATGTTTTCTAAATGTTTTTGGATGTGTCTGATGAAAACTTAACCTGAGTTCAATCAAGATGCTTTTTTTAAGTTGTTTCTCTGAAATCAAACTTTAATCTTACTTTTTCAAAGCTTTTGTTCACTGCCATCAGCTCCTTTTTTTTTTTGGTGATCACACCACTCTAGAGCATGTCAAACCCAATATATCTGAAAACAAAATTTGTATAACAAGAGGACACGGTCTTCTTGCTTTCAGCTCCAAATCTGGAGTGATGGACCATCTGAGCAGCAATCCAGTTAGCCGTTGAATTGGCTTTCTGATAGATATGTCGAATCTGAGCACTGTAAGTCTCCTGAAGAGTAGACCGAATGTCGCGAATCAAGGGGTTAGTTGGCAGATGATCGAAGGAGTCCTATCGGAGCCAGCGAATAACAGTAATAGAATCCCTCTTAATTATAAGACTATGGGTGCCAAGGCTATGAATGGCATAGAAAATATCAGCCCAAGCAGCATACAGTTTGGCAAAAGAAACAGAGGAGTCAGAAGACTGAATTTTCTGCCACCAACATAGCTCCATCAGACCCCGAATCACAAAATCAGCTCCTTTGCCACTCCCTTGCACCCTTGATTTTTTTTTCTTTTATTTACATTATCACCCACATAGCCGCCCTTATGTTTTAACTTTTTAATGCATGGCGGTCAAGTTAGGTTCGATGACAGCAGTATTTGGTTCTCATGATGTCTTCAGTTACGGGCATGATGGAAGCGAAACGAATTCCGGGACCCCCTTGTTGCCTTGAGATTTTTTTTTCTTTTTGTGCCGATGACTCTGTTGTGCAGCTTCCGTCGAGATCAAGCGCATGAGAAAGATGGAGAAGAAGAAGAATAGCTGGATATGGAAGAAAAAAGAGAATGCCTTTATTTCTTAGTCTTTCCGGTTATATTTAGAGAGAGCCTTAAATAATCATCCATCTTGGATGATAAAACTTCTCTGCACCAGCCCGTAACCAACTCCCTAACAAACTCCCTAAAATATGGAAGTCTATCCAGAAAACCTGAGCCCAATCCCCGTGGACCCAGTCTCATAACCTATAATTAGGTTATTAAACATTCTCTCAAAAAACTTCCTTCTAAGCCATGCAAGAAAGCACTCAAAACCGAGCCCATGTACACCCATGACTCACATGCTCTCTATTCTTAGGTCACAAGCCGACCCAAATGACTTAGGAACCTAAGAACTTATGTAGCTTAAGCTCTCAAACCTGTGTGACTTACCTGTACTTTGGATGTGCCACACCTGAACTTACAATCTCCACCTTGGTGCATCAAAGTTACAATAAGCTCCATCCGGTCCATCAATCCCATCAGTGCTTCACATCTGAAGAAGCTATCTCGAGGCAGTACCTTAGTGAGTGCATCTGCTGTATTATCTTTGGTAAACACTTTTACAAGCTCCAACTCACCATCCTTCACAAGCTCCCTGATCCTGTGATATCTGATATCAATATGTTTGGTCCTAGCATGATAGACCAGATTCTGGACCAAACATAAAGCACTCTGGCTATCAGAAAATACCCTGATCACCTCTTGTGCTATCCTCATCTCCACTGTAAGACCTTTCAGCCGCATAGCCTTCTTTGCAGCCTCTGAAATACCAATATACTCTGACTCTGTAGTAGAGAAAGCCGTCACTGGCTCCAGACTTGACCTCCATGATATTGGACCATCAATTCAACATAAAGACATACCTTGTCATCGACCTTCTGGCGTCCAAATCACCTCCATAGTCAGCATCAATAAAACCTGCTACTTGATCCTGAGCCTCAAGGGTCAGTCTAGTGCCATCCTCCATGCCACTATACCCATAGTATATATCAACACTGACTATGCCAACAAGATATTTGAAGATCCTTTTCAGAGCTCTCCAATGTGTCCTACCCAGATTAGCCATGAATCTGCTAACTTGGCTAACAGCATATGTAAGGTCAGGCCTATAACACACCATAGCATACATGAGACTGCCTACTCCTGAAGCATAAGGTACTTTGGACATCTCCTCGGCCTCTGTCTCAGAACTCGGTGACAGTCTTGGCGAGCATAATGTGACCAGCCAATGGTAATTAGCTGACAATGCTGCCTTTAGATCTTCTACAACAGCTTTACTCTTGCATGCAATTAACATATCATCCACATACAAAAGCAAGTATAATCTGGAATTATCTTCTAAAATTCAAAAATAAACATAGGGATCATACTCACATCTAGACATGCCGATGCTCCTCACAAAGGTATCAAACCGCAAGTGCCACTGACGCGGCGACTGCTTCAAACCATATAAGGATCTCTGCAAACGACATACCTTTCTTTCTGACTCCAGTTCTATGAAACCCTACGGCTGCTCCATATAAATCTTCTCCTCCAAATTCCCATGAAGGAAGGACATCCTAACATCCATCTGCTCCAATTTCAAATTCTGCACTGCTACAATGCTCAGCAATACCTTGATAGATGTGTATCATACCACTGGTGAGAACACCTCATTGAAGTCAATGCCTTCTTTCTGAGAAAATCCTTTGGCCACTAACCTGGCCTTATACCTGATCCTCTCTTTCTCTGTGGCTCCTTCTTTGTACTGAAATACCCATTTGCAATCGATGAGTTTCTTTTCACTTGGCAGTAACACCAACTGCCAAGTCTGATTTTTTTTGCAGGGATTGCATCTCTTCCGTCGTAGCCTGAACCCACCTATCTCTATCCTGGCTTGTCATTGCCTCCTAGTAGGTAACTGGTCCTCCACTGATAGCCACCAACGCATATGACATGGTCTCACTAAACCTATATCGCTCCGGTTGCCGAATGACCCTCTTTGGCTTATGCAGTGCAATGCCGATGCCTATCCCGGGATGTGACTCCTCCCTCTGCTCATCTCTGCCGTGAGCATACATCTGGCTAATCCCGGCATGTGAAGATATATCTGGAGTGTGCTCCATCTGAATCTCATGTCCTTCTGACGATCCTACAAAAGGTAAAATATCATAAGAGGTTAGTTGCTCAGTTGCGCCTTGCTGAGCCTCCTACTGCCCATCCGCATCCGACTGGGCCTTCGGCTGAACCTCCACCACATCCTGCTTCTTGAGGACTGAGCTCTCATCAAAAACCACATCCTTTCTAATTGTTGCCTTCTGCTCCAAGGGATCCCATAGCTTGTATCCCTTGACTCCTCGTGGATATCCAATGAACACCATTTGTTGAGCTTTGGCGTCCAACTTAGTCCGCTAACTGGCATCCACATATACATATGTTGTACATCCAAAAACTCTAATATGGCTTAGCTCCACCTGTCTACCAGACCACACATCCTCTGGTAACCTCCCATCAAACTTGACATGAGGAGACCTGTTCACCAAGTAAGCTGTTGTGTCAACTGTATCCACCCAAAATATTTTAGGTAATCCTATTTACAATCTCATACATCTAGCTTTCTCCATGAGAGTTCAGTTCATTCTGTCAGCCACTCCATTTTGTTGAGTTCTAACCATTGAAAATTACCTTTTGACGCCTTCATCTGTGCAAAATTTCAAAAAGTGGAGTTGGACCCCAAACATCACTGTGTACTAGCTTCAAGGGACCTGTATTGTGCGCTGAACTAGTAAAAAATTTGGAATTCTCCACTTATGAATTCTCCATCGTTATCAGACCGCATCACCTTTACATATCTTCCTGTCTCCTTCTCCACCTCAGCCTGCCATGCTTGAAATTTAGAGAAGACCTCTGACTTTGCCTTCAAGAAATATACCTAGACCTTCCTTGAAAAATCATCAATCAGAGTCATGAAATATCTAGCCCCATTCCTGCCCGAAACTGAAGCTGGACTCCAAACATCACTGTGTACTAGCTCCGAGGGACCTGTACTATGCGCTGAACTGGTAAAAAATTTACCTTGTGTTGCTTGCCCATCTGACATGTCTCACAGACCTCTGCAACACCCTCATCCAAAGTTGGAATCCTCCTATCCTTCATTAGCACCCTCATGCCCTATTCTCCCATGTGACCAAAATGGTAGTGCCATATGCGGTATATATCCTGCTGACTGTGCACTGCTACTACTGTCTCAGACCCTCCACACATTACAGACCCAATCAGTTGATACAAATTATTTTTTAGCCTCTTCCCTCTCATCACAATCATGGCACCTTTCATGATGTTGAGTGCACCATTTCCGGATCGACAACTAAAGCCAAATCCATTCCTCTCCAGGTACCCCAAGGACACTAAGTTCTTTTTCAAGTCAGGAACATGCTTCATATGAGTAAGAGTTCTCACAATCCCATCAAACATCCTAATCCTAGCTGTGCCAACTCCTGCCATCCTGCAAGAATGGTTATCCCATGATGTCATATTTCCACATCGATTTTAGTATAATCTGTAAACCATGACCGATGCGATGTATAATGATATGAGCAGGCTAAATCAAGTAACCAACTGTCTGGTGTACTTCTGTGTGCATCTAAAACTACCAAGAGGTCCTTCTCGATCCCTACATCTTCAACAGTACTGACAGATTCCTTTTATTTCTTCTCTTCTTGAGGTTTCTTCCAAAGAGGAGAATTTTTCTTTATATGTCCAACCCAATTACACTTGTAATACCTGAACTTGTCATTGCCTTTCTTTGACTTGGACCTGGATCAGCCCCTGTGCTTGCTGACCTCCTGCTGGTTCTCTTTTCCACCATGAGGCCATCCTGAGGTACACCTTCCCATGTCATCTTTCCCCACTGCTCATTGGATCTCAATACAGACACAATATCTTCATAAAGCAATGTTTCTTTTCCATAAAGTAGTGTAGTAACAAGAGGATTATAAGACATAGGCAATGAACATAACAAGAGAAGAGATTTATCTTCTTCCTCCATCTTAACACCAAGAGTCATCAAATCATTGCATACCCTATCATACTTCTGAATATGAAGAACAATATCCCCGTCTTTCTGTATCCGAAGACTATATAATTGTTTCTTTAACATAAGTTTATTGCACATATTTTTGTCCATGTATAAGGAATGCAACTTGGCCCAAAGAACATTGTACAAAATCGAATCAGCAAGACACCCTCTGATCGCTGCACATGCTCTCTTCTCAAAAGACAATAAATTCCCTTTCGACATCTCATCAGGCTTTGATTTCAAAGCAACATCAAAAAAATTCTGAGCTAGTAAATCCTCAACCTTTATCTTTCACATAAAATTTTTTTTTCATTAAATTTTTTAAACTCAACTTTGCTTTCACTACTCATAGTTTATCAAACCATAAATAGCAATTACATAGATAAATTTAAAAAAAAATCTAAATGTAAAATCTTGATTGAAATCTTCTTCTGCATCTTCTTTTGAGTTAACTCTATGTTGATCAATGAAATTAATGTGAAAAATCTGTGAAATTAATGTTCTTTCAAACCTTTTACGTAATTTACTCAATCCAACACCTTATCTTATTGTGATGACACCAAGTCACCTTCTTCAAGCGTCGAAGAAGACGGACGTCCTTCTCTCCGGACCCCTGCAAGAAAAGTCCCCGAAGATCGGATGCTCCGGTGGGGACCCTCTGACGCTCAAGTTAGTCACTTGGAATCAGATGAGAACTGCTCAGCCGAAGGGAGCTAAAACAGTTAGGGCTTTAACTAGTAGAAAGAAAACTAGAAAACCAGAGTTCAAGGATCCTCACTCACAGCGTGGGCGCGTTCTTTTGTACATGTTCAAATATCCCCCTTCTATTCCCCAAGATTGTTGATTTTTAGGAGCCCAGTTCAATAACGGACAAAATACGGAGCCGACGATGACAGGTCGTACTGTCATCGTACACACCGGATGCATCATGAGTTACCTACCAGTATGACCTTATAGGTGTCTTGCATCTGGGGTCATGTCTGGTGCGCGCCACCACTGGACATGATCGTGCGCAGCAATAGGCAGGTGGTGGTCCGCATACCGTAACGGGGTATGGTCATGTACAGTGATAGGGATACAACGGATCATATACCGTTATGAGGTATGGCCACCCTCTGCCACGGATGTGCGGTGGATTATGTGGGTATGCCAGGTGGCCCAGAGCGGGCCTGACCATGCGCCAGGGATTGAGATACCGTTCATGTGCCCCAAGACCAAGAGGAAGGTCTCGGGGGTTGATATATTGTTCATGCGCCCCGAGACCGAGAAGAAGGTCTCGGAGGTTGATATATTGTTCATGCGCCCCGAGACTGAGAGGGAGGTCTTCAGGGTTGATATACTGTTCATGCACCCCGAGACCGAGAGGGAGGTCTCGGGGGTTGATATACTGTTCATGCACCCCGAGACCGAGAGGGAGGTCTCGGGGGTTGATATACTGTTCACGCGCCCCGAGACCGAAAGGGAGGTCTCGGGGGTTGATATATTGTTCATGCGCCCCGAGATCGAGAGGGAGGTCTCGGGGGTTGATATATTGTTCATGCGCCCCGAGATCGAGAGGGAGGTCTCGGGGGTTGATATAGCTCCTGTCAGCTGCCACTATCTTTGCCGTTCATTCTAACGATGCAGGATCAGCCATATCAGATGCCCCCTCACCCCTGAGACGGAGTGGGCCCACCCCAGTAAAGTGAAAGGGTGTCACCTCCCAAATGGATGATCCCCACCCTTTGCGAACCGCCCCAAGACACGTGTCTATGGGTGCTGCGATGATTTTATGCAGGCAGTATGGAGATGTGATAGGGCGGCCAATGCTATCCACCCGATTTGCGGCGATCGTCCTCGAAGCAGGGTTTATTCGTCGAAGTCCGTGAGGAAAGTCATGCCATCATTATCCATCATAACAGCGACGTCATCGGTATCCTATCATTGGCCGAAAGCGAATCGTATCTCGTGCTCAGCGATTACCTAGGCAATCCAGTTTATTGTGGGAGCCCGCGTGGCGGACGAGGCATGGCGGGACAGTTTGAAACTGAATAAAACATGGGTAGAGGGTCGAAAGCGGCCATTCTATTCCTGTTATCACCGTCTTCTCCCTCTACTTTATGGTTTTCTGCCTCTTGGTCCCCTCTGCAACTTGAGAGCCCATGTTCGTCACTTTCCTCCCCAGGTTAGCTCTTTGTTCCTTCTAGGCTTCTTCAATCTTTCATCTTGCAATGAGTTCCCAGTCTTGGTCCGCGGAGGACGATTCGGAGAATCGTTCTTCATCCGAGAGGCCTCAAGCTTCTCCTTCTCCTCCTCCTTCTCCTCCTCTTGAGTGGTCCTCCGATCCGGAGGACCACATCCCTCTAGCCCAGCGGCGGGTTGTCGGGGAGGCTCCCACAGGGAGGCGCTCGGCAGCGGCTGGCCGGACTCCGCCGAGAGGTCGCCAGGCGAGGGCTGGCACTTCCTCGAGAGTGGGGGTGGAATCCCCTGACGGGGCTGTCTCCACGGTAACGGGCAACGATTTGGCAAACATCCGAGCCCGTTACCAAATTCCTTGGGATGTTGAGCTCTATCTCCCAACCCTGACGACAGGTGATCTCATCCCGACCAGGCCGGGTGGCCATCTATGAGATTTCCCTGAGGATGGGCCTCCGCTTACCCTTTCATCCTTTTTTGTTAACCTCCTTACTATTATTCCTTAACTCCTTCTCAATTGGTCCCAAATTCCTTACGTGTCATTTGTGCCTTCGTTATCCTTTGCCATCACCTCCACATCACCCCGCAAGTCTCTCTTTACCATTCCTTTTATATCCTCCGGTCTCAGAAAGGTTGGTGGTTGTTCTAGCCCAGGCCCAACCGAGTCCTTAAACTCCTTCTCCCTTCTTCCGTTAAAGGCTGAAAATCCTGATTTTTCTTCGCCAACATTGGCCAAGTAAAGTCCCAGTGGGGAGACCCTAACCCCCGAGGCAATGCAAATTCCGCTGTCCACCCCGGAGACAGAGAGGCGTTAGGGCAGCTGTTGTCCACCGAAATTCCTCGGTACAACCTGCTCCTGACGGAGGAAAACCTCTGATCGGCAGGTCTTATCTCCTAGTTTGGTAAGTCTCTCTATACTTAACCAAAGTCTTGCCTTTGCTCTTGCTCATCTTTTTTTTTTTTTGCTGACCCCGGTCGATACTGCGCAGCCATGAAAATCCCAACACGCCGACTCATGAAGGCCGCCGCCAAAAGGAAGGCCCGAGAGGGACCGAACGAGGGGCGGCGAGCATCGGCCCCAAAATGCTCGACAGCGCGGGCACTCGAGCCATCCGCACCGCAAGAGCATCCGGTCACCCCGGAGATCGATTTGACGGTCGACACCCCGCCTGACAGGGTCGTAAGCAGGGGAGCGGCAACAGAGGTGCCGACCGCGGAGGAGCCGATGGTAATGGGGGAGTCGGCTATGGAGTCGGAGCCGGCCGCAGAGGAGCCAACGGCGGTGGGGGGGCCTCCCGCCCCCTGCGAACCAGCCCCCACCGAAGCTGCAAGGGACTGGGGTGAGGGACCATCACAGACAGTAGGCCCGCCCCCGGAGCGGATGCCAGTGAGCAGCTCTCCATGCGCCGAATCTGAGACCGCCGAAGCTGCCGGAGGGAGTAGGGCTAGGTGGGGGCTGTCTCGGGACTCTGTACTAGATGATGGGCGCAGGGTGGAGTGGCTCATCTCGTCAATCTTCATACCGGAGGTTCAGGAGGAGCTCAGCCATTTGAAGGCGACTACATTCTTCCGTGAATCCTGCGGCCTTAGTCAAGGTAAATAGACTATCCGCTCTCTGCTTTCAAATTTCTTTTTGCTCCTTTTCTTTTTGACATGGGATTTGCATGCATATTGCAAACTCCCTGGCTATCACCAGGGAAGTTATCCATAGGGAAAAGACCGTCGTGCGAGAGGCCCAAAAAGAGGCTGAGGATGCTCGCGCTCGAGCAGAAACAGCCGAGAAGGCCTTAGAATCGGCCAAGACTGCCCGGGCTAATGAAATAAAAGCAGCCGAGAACTGGGCAGAGATTGAATCCAACCGCCTGCGGGCGGCCCTCAACCAGCTCATGGAGGCCGAGAATGCCGTCGCGGCTAGGGACCTGCATATCTCCAAATTGGTCGCAACCATCCAGGCGGCCGAGAATCAAGTGAGTGAGGCCGAAGAAAAGGCAAGGACGGCGGAGGAGAAAGTAGGAGAGGCGAGGAGAAAGTGAGGGAGGCCGAGGAAAGGGCGAAGAGAGCGGAGGAGGAAAGGAATCTCGCCCTGGAGGCCGAGAGGATAGCAGTGGCAGCCCTGGCTGCTGAGAGGGGAGCTTTAGCGGCTGAGGTGGAGGCAGCTGTCGAAGCCAGGACCGCCAGAGTCATTGAAGAATTTCGGGCATCCGAGCATTTCATGAATGAGCTGATCGAAGCTTCGACGGGGGCATACCTTCAAGGGTTCCATTGTGGGAAGGAAAAGGTTGCTCGAGACCTAGATTTTCCCCAGGCCCTTGAAGTGGAGCCGGACCGCATCTCCGAGATGGGCTCTTCTGATGATGAGGACGCACCTGCTGACCTGTGAGCCCTATATTGTATTATCATTTGTTTTTGTAAGTCCGACTTGGTCGGCATTTTGTAAGCACTTTCAAACTAATGAAATACACTCCTTCTTTCAATGAGATTTGTCTCCACTTGATTGCAACTCTCACTTCAAACTCTTTGGCAGCCGACACGGGACCCTTAGGGGCATCGTCGGTATCGAGTAATCTGTAACTTACTCTTGGATAGCCTCGACTTGGCTTCATAGGACCGAATCTTGGGATCGGAAGGTACGAACTTCCAGTTACCAACAGAGCGTAGGACTCAGAAGGTCAAGATAAAACTGAGCCACCCGGGCCGTTTGCACGTTGCTTCGCCAACGGTACGCCGAGCTTTGTGCCTGGCTGGCCCAGGGCTTTTGTGCCGACCGGAGTCGGATCTAAGCTGATGAGAGCCAACGGCATTTCGTTCTGCCAGTGGAACACTGGGCTTTGTGCCTGGCTGGCCCAGGGCTTTTGTGCCGACCGGGGTCGAGCTTAAGTTGCTGAGAGCCGGTAGCACGTCGCTCTACCAGTGGTACACTGGGCTTTGTGCTTGGCTGGCCCAGGGCTTTTGTGCCGACCGGGGTCGGGCTTAAGTTGCTGAGAGCTAGTAGCACGCCGCTCTGCCAGTGGTACACTTGGCTTTGCGCCTGGCTGGCCCAGGGCTTTTGTGCCGACCGGGGTCGGGCTTAAGTTGCTGAGAGCTAGCAGCATGCTGCTCTGCCAGTGGTACACTGGGCTTTGTGCCCGACTGGCCCAGGGCTTTTGTGCCGACCGGGGTCGGGCTTAAGTTGCTAAGAGCCGGCAGCACGCCGCTCTACCAGTGGTACACTGGGCTTTGTGCCTGGTTGGCCCAGGGCTTTTGTGCCGACCGGGGTCGGGCTTAAGTTGCTGAGAGCCGGCAGCACGCCGCTCTACCAGTGGTACACTAGGCTTTGTGCCTGGTTGGCCCATGGATTTTGTGCCGACCAAGGTCGGGATTAAGTTGCTAAGAGCCGGCAGCACGCCACTCTGCTAGTGGTACACTGTGCTTTGTGCCTAGCTGGCCCAGGGCTTTTGTGCCGACCGGGTCGGGCTTAAGTTGCTGAGAGCCGGCAGCACGCCGCTCTGCCAGTGGTACACTGGGCTTTGTGCCTGGCTGGCCTAGGGCTTTTGTGTCGACTGGGGTTGGGCTTAAGTTGCTAAAGCCGACAGCACGCCGCTCTACCAGTGGTACACTGGGCTTTGCGCCTGGCTGGCCCAAGGCTTTTGTGCCGACCGGGGTCGGGCTTAAGTTGCTGAAGCCGCCAGCACGCCACTGTGCCGATGGTACACTAGGCTTTGTGCCTGGCTGGCCCAGGGCTTTTGTGCCGACCGGGGTCGGGCTTAAGTTGCTGAGAGCCGGCAGCACGCCGCTCTGCCAGTTGTACACTGGGCTTTATGCCTGGCTGGCCCAGGGCTTTTATACCGACCGGGGTCGGGCTTAAGTTGCTGAGAGCCGGCAGCACGCCGCTTTGCCAGTGGTACACTGGGCTTTGCCTCTGGCTGGCCCAGGGCTTTTGTGCCGATCGGGGTCGGGATTAAGTCGCTGAGAGCCGGCAGCACGCCGCTCTGCCAGTGGTACACTGGGCTTTGCGCCTAGCTAGCCCAG
This sequence comes from Calamus simplicifolius, assembly GCA_900491605.1. Taxonomy (NCBI): domain Eukaryota; kingdom Viridiplantae; phylum Streptophyta; class Magnoliopsida; order Arecales; family Arecaceae; genus Calamus; species Calamus simplicifolius. Next base: position 134,364 of record UESW01001502.1, read on the forward strand.
GGCTTTTGTGCTGACCGGGGTCGGGCTTAAGTTACTGAGAGCCGGCAGCATGCCGCTCTGCCAATGGTACACTGGGCTTTGTGCCTGGCTGGCCTAGGGATTTTGTGCCGACCAGGTCGGGCTTAAGTTGCTGAGAGCCGATAGCACGCTACTCTGCCAGTGGTACACTGGGCTTTGTACCTGATTGGCCTAGGGCTTTTGTGCTGACTGGGGTCGGGCTTAAGTTGCTGAGAGCCAGCAGCACGTCGCTCTACCAGTGGTACACTGGGCTTTGTGCCTAGTTGCCCCAGGGCTTTTGTGCCGACCGAGGTCGGGCTTAAGTTGCTGAGAGCCGGCAGCACGCCGCTCTGCCAGTGGTACACTGGGCTTTGCGCCTAGCTGGCCCAGGGCTTTTGTGCTGACCGGGGTTGGGCTTAAATTGCGACACTGAGGTACTAGAACCCAAATTTATTAATATGAAATGATGGGTGAAGACCTAGAGGGATACATGCAAGATATTTATTGTAAGAAAGGAATGTACTACTGATAGTACCGACGAAGGTTGTCAGCGTTCCACGTCTGGGAAAGTGGTTTTCCATCCAGCTCTTCAATCTTGTATGCTCCATGGTGGAGCACTTCGGTGATCCGGTAAGGCCCTTCCCAATTTGGAGCCAGCTTACCCCCTTTCATCGGCTTCGAGACTTCAGCTCGTCGAAGGATCAGGTCTCCGGCAGAAAAGTCCTAGGACGCACACGGGCATTGTAATATTTGGCAGCCCGTTGCCGGTAGACCGCCATCCGAAGTTGTGCTCGGTCTCGCACTTCCACCACCAGGTCGAGGCTGGCTCGCAGCCGGTCTGGGTTATCTTCCTCATTGTACGACTCTACTCGAGGGCTTGGGGAGCCTATCTTCACCGGGATGACAGCTTCGGACCCAAAGACTAGGCTGAATGGGGTCTCACCGGTGGGGGATCGTGGCGTTGTGTGGTAGGCCCATAGTACATTGAGGAGCTCCTCCACCCACCGTCCCTTACAATCATCCAGCCGGGTTCTCAGTCCTTGGAGAATGATGCGATTAGTTACCTTGGCCGCCCCGTTGGTCTGAGGGTGCCCGACGGAAGTGAATTTCTGGCGGATGCCCAGTTCGGAGCAGAATTCCCGGAAGGGCGTGTTGTCAAACTGCCGGCCATTGTCGGTGACCAGGGTGTGTGGCAGCCCGAACCAGCATATAATGGACTTCCAAAAGAAGGATTTCACCTTGCTTTCCGTGATTTTAGCAAGGGCCTCAGCTTCAACCACTTGGTGAAGTGATCAACGGCCACTAGAAGGAACTTGCGCTGTTCGGAAGCCAAGGGAAATGGTCCCAGAATATCCATACCCCACTGGGCGAAGGGCTAGGGTGCCACCAAAGGGGTTGACTGAGACGTCAGCCGCATCCTCCTTCATGGTCAGCCAAAAGTACCTGTTGACCCAATTGATGATTTTGATGATTAACAAAACTATTTGAGTATAACAATTGAAGGCTCTAATGATTTTGATTAAGTGTTTCAGATTATAAGTCTATTGAATGATCAAAATCAGGAGTTACATGTGTTCTGGATCGAATCTAATGTCTAGGTAAGAATTGCAGACATTAGAGTCGACTCCGAGAATCACAGAGCCGACTCCAGAACTGGCACGGAAGTTAGAGTCGACTCCGAGACTGTTAGAGTCGACTCTCACAGAAGAAGCAGAACGTTGATTTTTCTGGCCCCGACCTAGAGTCGACTCCGGGTAAGTTAGAGTCGACTCCAGAAAAGTTTCTTGTCGACCCCAGAAAAGTCAGAGACGACTCCAGAAATAATTTTAAAAGTGCCTCGAGCTAGAGCCGACTCCAGAAAAGTTAGAGTCGACTCCAACCCACCTGGAACGAAAAATCAAATTGCCAGATCAGCTCTAACGGTAATATTTCTATTTTACCTTATTTCTAACGGATATATTTTGTTACAAGGTACACTCCAACGGATAGTTTTCTTCCAAAAATGGTTGAAAGAAATCTATAAAAAGGGAAGACTATGTTCAAAAAAAAGAAGAAAAAGAAAGAGAAAACGGAAAAACAAAGAGGAAAATCGGAAATAGAGAAATCCCAATCCGAAAAAGAGAGAGCCTGAATCTCAAGAGAAAACCTTCTAGCTCAAATCCACTCCACTCCAAAAAGCTCAAGAGGAATCCAAGGCATTCAAATCAAAGTTTTGGTGGATTTCCCAAATTGGAGAAAGAAAATCAGTTTCTTGCTTTTCAACCCTTCTCAACTGCTTCAACTGTGAAGAATCGGAGCTGAGGCTTGATTCAATCCAGCAAGGAGAAGAAGAAAAGAAGAAAAGCTCAAAAGCCAACCAACTTCAAATCAGGCTTTTCTAAACCTTGTTATTTTATTTGATTATTTGCTCATTGAGGAGCTTGTATTTGAAAAACTATATTTTCATTTGTTTGTGTCTAGTTCAATCTGGGGGATTGAACTAGTGGAGGTAGTCTTACCTCGGGACAAGCTTGGTATAGCTTGTGTTAGGGTTTTTGTGCTGGTGAGCCCGGAAAACCAGCTGGGTTCGTTGTGATCCCGGAAAAACAACAAGTTTGAGTTGTGAGCTTGTAAAACAACTCGGCTGTAATCAAGGAGATTATAGTGTGGACCCAAGTGAATCTTGGGAGTGGACGTAGGTGTTGGATACACCGAACCACTATAAAATCTTTGTGTTTGCCGTGCTTTTTCTCTATCTCTATCTCTATCTTATTGATTGTTTTTGTATTTGCATCTGCATTAACTTTCATTTAAGCAAACAAATATTTAAAAGGTTTAAATTTTTAAGAACCCATTCACCCCCCCCCTCTTGGGTTGTCATCTGGGCCAACAATTGGTATCAGAGCAAGTGCTCATTAGATTTTGATCACACGATCAAGAGCTAAAGATCCAAATGGCAGCTCAAGTTGGATCATTTGCTGAAGGTCATTCTACGAATAGACCTCCACTTGTTTAATGGTTCAAATTATTCATATTGGAAAGCTAGAATGAGGATATTCATTCAAGCTTCTGATTATGAACTATGGGTGTTATAATTAATGGACCTAGTACACCCACACATGTTATTGATGGCACTATTGTTCCTAAGCCCGAAAGGGATTGGAATGATAATGATAGGAAGATGGCACAGCTTAATGCTAAAGCCATGAATGTTTTATATTGCTCCTTAGATGCTAATGAATTTAATAGAATCTCCACATGTAATTCCGCAAAGAAGATTTGGGATAGATTAGAGGTTACCCATGAGGGTACCAACCAAGTAAAAGAATCTAAAATTAATATTCTTGTTCATAAATATGAATTGTTTAGCATGGAACAATCTGAAACCATTGCATGCATGTACACTAGATTTACAGATATTGTAAATGGTTTAAAAAGTCTTGGTAAGACATATACTAACTCTGAACTTGTTCGTAAAATTCTTAGGTCATTACCAAGATCATGGGAAGCAAAAATGACAGCAATCCAAGAAGCAAAGGACCTCAACACTTACCCTTAGAGGAGCTTCTAGGATCACTTATGACCCATGAGTTGACCATGAAGCAGCACATAGAGGAGGACACAAAAAGAAGAAATAATTGCCCTCAAAGCTGCAAAAGAAGAAGAGAGCAGCAGCGATGACGATGATGATGATGATGATGAAGAGACTGCTCTCTTAGCCAAAAAGTTTAAAAGATTTATGAGGAGAAAGAAACCCTTCCACAAGAAGAAATTTGGAGCAAAGTGGGAAGGAGAAAAGGATAAGAACAAGGATAAGGACAAAGAAAAAGAGAAAGACCCCTTGACTTGCTATGAGTGTAACAAACCGGGGCACTTTAGGAATGAATGTCCTAAATTGAAGAAAGCCTACAAAA
>UESW01001502.1:142065-185098 GCA_900491605.1 Calamus simplicifolius
CCGAGTTTGAGGAAATCCTTGCAAATCAATTAAATCTGGAGCTCAGGTTACTACATAACATATGTGGAAGAATTTTATTTCCAAAATTGGTAGATTTGAGTACGTCTCGGAGTGAGACATTCTTTTGATGGATTGTATAATCACTGGAAAGCCAGTCAACCTAGCTGGCATGATGATTGGATATATGGCAGAGGCTGCTACAAAGAAAAGATCTACACTGCCATATGGTATGGTTTTGACATTGATTTTTAGAAGCCAAGGTGTGCTTATTATGGATAATGAACCCCTAAGAAATTAAGGCACACTGACTATTATAGTATTTCTACTATTCATCGAATGGGCTTCAAGAAATTAAATGGTATATGGATGAAAGGAGGACGGAAATAAAGAGTTGAGAGAGATAGAGCTGAAGAGGACAGAGTAGAAGATATCCCTGGACCATCCACTGCGGGACCATCAGTCCCTGATCCATTTATTGCGGGACCATCTATAGCTGGACCTTCAGAGGCCGGACCGAGCACAGTTCCCTCTCCTCCACATCAGTCTATTACTGCTTCTGAGAGATTCTTTGATGAGCAGATTGGTCAGTTAAGAGCCTTGCTTGCTGAATATGATAGTCAGAGATCTCATGAGATTAATCAATTAAAAGAAGACTTCAATCAACTAAAAGAAGAACTTAACTCGAGACTGGACATGATCTCCTTCTCCATAAGCAATTCTGTTGAATCCTTTGGTGCTGAACTTCACAAAATCTTTGAAAGGATGGAAGGCATTGCTGATGGCTCGGGATCTTATGTTCATGCAACTGGTCAACTGAAGAAGGACATTGACCTTGCAGTCTCACAGATTGAAGCTTGTCTTGAAAATTTTAAGAAATCTCAAAAAGATGATGTAATGGAAATCATAGGTCACTTGAAGAAAATTGTATTCAAACATATCTGACCTTGATTTTTGATAGTTTGTATTTAGGAATTTTTGAATATCTAATGTATTTCATTTTGGAATGTACATGAATCAACTTATGTAATGTATCTTACTTATGAAATGCAATTACACATTTTCAAATCTGTCTATGGTTGACTGCTTGAATCCCTATGTCTTATTGAACCTATATTTTTTCTCTAATAACTTTCTAATACTCTCCTTATTGCTGATAACAAAAAAGGGGGAGAGATGGTTGAATATGCAAAGAAAAGAAGACTTGAGATTTTAATGAGAGATGGTTGAATATGCAAAGAAAAGAAGACTTGAGATTTTAATGAGAAATGGTTGAATATGCAAAAAGAAAGAAAGAAAGGGGGAGAAATGATTGTTTATGTAAAAAGAAAGAGACTTGAAATTTTGATTAGTTCAATTAAAATTTGATTTTTATATATAGGGGGAGCTATTCAATGCAGGGGGAGCTTAACAATAAGCTTAATTGCAATTTTCTGTACATTTAGTTTAAATGTTCATAATTGATGACTTATATAGAACTCATGCATAATTTTAAAAGTTCACTTTGAATATTGGCATCAAATCCTTTATTAAAATTGTTTCAAGCTTTAAAATGACTATAATCTTTAGTTCGAATGAATTTTTTGAATGCATATACTCAAAGTTTTTGTTATCATCAAAAAGGGGGAGATTGTTGACCCAATTGATGATTTTGATGATTAACAAAACTATTTGAGTATAACAATTGAAGGCTCTAATGATTTTGATTAAGTTTTTCAGATTATAAGTCAATTGAATGATTAAAATCAGGAGTTAAATCGTGTTGTGGATCGAATCTAATGTCTAGGTAAGATTGCAGACATTAGAGCCGACTCCGAGAATCACAGAGCCGACTCCAGAATCTGGCACGGAAGTTAGAGTCGACTCCGAGACTGTTAGAGCTGACTCTCACAAAAGAAACAGAACGTTGATTTTTCTGGCCCCGACTTAGAGTCGACTCCGGGTATGTTAGAGTCGACTCCAGAAAAGTTTCTTGTCGACCCCAGAAAAGTCAGAGACGAGTCCAGAAATAATGGATAAAAGTGTTTCGAGTTAAAGCCGACTCCAGAAAAGTTAGAGTCGACTCCAACCCACCTGGAACGAAAAATCAAATTGCCAGATCAGCTCTAACGGTAATATTTCTATTTTACCTTATTTCTAACGGATATATTTTGTTACAAGGTACACTCCAACGGATAGTTTTCTTCCAAAAATGGCTTGAAAGAAATCTATAAAAAGGGAAGACTATCATTCAAAAAAAAAAGAGGAAAAGAAGAGAGAAAACGGAAAAACAAAGAGGAAAATCGGAAATAGAGAAATCCCAATCCGAAAAAGAGAGAGCCTGAATCTCAAGAGAAAAACCTTCTAGCTCAACTCCACTCCACTCCAAAAAGCTCAAGAGGAATCCAAGGCATTCAAATCAAAGTTTTGGTGGATTTCCCAAATTGGAGAAAGAAAATCAGTTTCTTGCTTTTCAACCCTTCTCAACTGCTTCAACTGTGAAGAATCGGAGCTGAGGCTTGATTCAATCCAGCAAGGAGAAGAAGAAAATAAGAAAAGAAGAAAAGCTCAAAAGCCAACCAACTATAAATCAGGCTTTTCTAAACCTTGTTATTTTATTTGATTATTTGCTCATTGAGGAGCTGTGTATTTGAAAAACTATATTTTCTTTGTTTGTGTTTAGTTCAATCTGGGGGATTGAACTAGTGGAGGTAGTCTTACCTCGGGACAAGCTTGGTATAGCTTGTGTTAGGGTTTTTGTGCTGGTGAGCCCGGAAAACTGGCTGGGTTCGTTATGATCCCGGAAAACAACAAGTTTGAGTTGTGAGCTTGTAAAACAACTCAGCTGTAATCAAGGAAGATTATAGTGTGGACCCAAGTAAATCTTGGGAGTGGACGTAGGTGTTGGATACACCGAACCACTATAAAATCTTTGTGTTTGCCGTGTATCCTTTATCTCTATCTCTATCTTTATCTTATTGATTTATTTTGTATTTGCATCTGCATTAACTTTCACTCACACTAAGCAAATAAATATTTCAAAAGGTTTAAATTTTTAAGAACCAAATTCCCCCCCCCCCCCCTCTTGGGTTGTCATCTGGGCCAACAGTACCCCTATTGTAGGGCCTTGTAAGCTAGGGCTCTGCCCCCTGGTGACTTCCGCAGATGCCTTCATGGATCTCCCACAGGATGTAGTCTGATTCTGTTGGCCCCACGCACCTGAGGACTGGGTATGAAAATGATCTTCGATAAAGCTTCCCATCCATCATCAGGAACCTCGGGGCCCTTCGCCTGAGTAGTTTGGCCTCAGTGGGGTTCTCTGGGAGAGTGTCGTCGGTCAAATATCGGACGTAGGCGTCCATCCAGGAGGGCCCTTGCTCAACCGGTAGCGCTTCATCCGCAACTTCAATGCGTGGGGCCTAGAGGTGCTCCACATATGTTCTTCCCAGTCCCGTCGGCCGAAGTGGCCAGACGGGATAGCGCGTCGGCCCTAATTCTCCGCTCGGGGAATGTAGCTGACACGGAAGTAAGTGAACCGAGAGGCTTGGAATTGCACCTTGCTCAGGTAACGGGACATGGTCGGGTCTCTAGCTTCGTACTCCCTAGCGACCTGCCCAGAAATAAGATGAGTCCGTGAAGGCCCTTAAACGCCCTGCACCTAGCTCCTTAGCCAACCTCATTCCCGCTAACAGAGCTTCATACTCCGCCTGGTTATTAGTCGCCGGGAACTGGAATCGAAGAGCATACTCCACCACCTCCCCTTCAGGGCTCGCAAGAATGAGTCCGGCTCCGCTTCCCTGAGAATTTGTTGCTCCATCTACGTGCAAAATCCAGTCCTCCTTTTCTACTTCCTCAATTGAGGGAGGGTGCACACACTCCTCCAGGCGTAACTCCTCCAAACACTTCTCGGTCTAGGAACACTCAACCAAGAAATCAGCTATCACCTGAGACTTCATGGCCGACCTTGGTCGGATGGATAGGTCAAATTCACTCAGTTTGATGGCCCATTTGGCTAACCGACCGGAGGTGTCAGGAGAGACAAGATGGTCCGAAGAGGTTGGTCCGTGAGCACCATGATGGGATGAGCCTGAAAGTAGGGTAGGAAGCATTGGGCAGAGACCACCAGGGCAAAAATGATCTTCTCGGTTCTAGAGTATCTGGTCTCGGCATCATGAAGTACCTTGCTGATGTAGTAGACCGGCCTCTGCACTCCATCAACATCCATGCGCACGAGCATAGAACTGATGGCTTTTGGGGAGGCTGCGAGGTACAGGAAGAGCTCCTCCCCACTCTTTGGCTTGGATAACAGCGGGGGAGTGGATAGAAATTGCTTCAACTCTTCGAAGGCATCCTGACACTCCTTTGTCCACTCGAAGCCATTGACCTTGCGCAACGCCTTAAAGAAGGGCAGGCACCTTTCTGCCAATCTTGACATAAAACGACTCAAAGCCGCCACCCTCCCGGTTAGGCGTTGCACCTCCTTCTTATTAGCTGGGGGCCTTATATCCAAGATAGCCCTGATCTTGTTAGGGTTGGCTTCAATCCCTCGCTGGGTTACCACAAAGCCCAGAAACTTACCTGCCGCCACTCCGAAGGCACACTTATGGGGGTTAAGCCTCATCCGGTACCGGCACAGGTTGTTGAAGGTCTCCACGAGGTTGGCGACATGATCAACAGCACTGGTGCTCTTGGTCAGCATATCATCCATGTACACCTCCATGTTACGCCCGATCTGGTCCTCAAAGACCTTATTCATCAACCTTTGATAGGTGGCTCTGGCATTCTTCAGCCCAAACGGCATCACCTTGTGGCAGTAAATCCCTTTTTTTGTAACAAAAGAGGTGGCTTCTTCGTCTGTCGGGTTCATCTTGATCTGATTGTACCCCGAGAATGCGTCCATGAAACTAAGAGTCTCATGCCCAGACGTGGCGTCCACTAGCTGGTCGATCCGGGGTAACGGGAAGCTGTCTATGGGGCATGCCTTGTTGAGGTCGGTGAAGTCCACGCACATCCTCCAGCTCCCACTGGCCTTGCGAACCATCACGACATTCGCTAGCCAGTCCGGGTAGTGCACCTCGCGGATATGACTGGCCGCCAGTAGCTTCCGCACCTCCTCATCCATGGCCTTTTGTCGATCGAGGGTGAAACTCCTTTCTTCTGCCGGATAGGTCGGCACTCCGACCTAATGTTAAGTTGGTGGGTAATCACCTCTTCTAGAATACCTGGCAAATCGGACGCCGACCAGGCGAAGACATCTGCATTGGCTCGCAAAAAGGTGAGGAGTCAGTCACGGGCCTCCTCCGGGAGTAGGGCTCCAATCCGGATTGTCCTCGTTGGTTCCCCCCGAGGGGGAAAGTAAGCAGGCGCTCGGCCGGCTCTCCTCTTCTCTCCAGGTCCCGAGGATCCAGCGTCTCAGGTACTGGCGTGGGTGCCACCCCCTACGGACTAGGGGCCATGTGGTAGCAAAGTGAGGGCGGATTCTGCTCTCTCCGCATCTCCCCGACTCCTTTGCTGGTAGGAAACTTCATGAGGAGCCTCTTAGTGGATATGACAGCATCCAAAAGATTGAGCCCGGGCCTCCCAAGGATCGCGTTGTAAGCAAGGGGCACTCGAACCACCAAGAAGTTCATGAAAACTGTACTTTGACGCAGGGTTGTGCCAGCCGTAACAGGGAAAGTGACCTCCCCCTCGACTTTCACAGAATCTCCAGTGAACCCCATCAGGGGCGTGACGATGGGCCGGAGCAGATCAGGCGACAGGTTCATGCGAACAAAAGCATCATAGTTCAAAACATCCACAGAGCTCCCATTATCAACTAGAATTCTCTTTACAGGATGCTTAGCGATCGTCATGGACATAACGATGCTGTCATCATTTTTGTTTACCACCCCCTCTAAGTCCTTTTTAAATAAAGGAATTACAGAATCTAACTCCCCCTCCCCTCTCGGCCTCTTTGGCGGGCCTCCTGTCCCCGAGGAAATCATTGGCACCATCTTCTCTGTTGGAGCATTATCGACCATTGGTGGCAGGGGCGCTGATGGGCATGGAGCATCTGGGTTATTCCTTCGGATGAACTTCCCCAGATGGCCGCGCTGAATAAGATCCTCGATCGCCTTCTTCAATTGACGACAGTCATCGGTGTCGTGGTCGTGGTCCTGGTGGTAGCGGCAGTAGTGGTTCTTGTTGTGGGGATCTTTGGGTTCATCGGGGATGGGAATTGAAGATAGGACTTACCTTTAATCTCAAGCAAGATGTGTGATATGGGAGCGAGCAGTGGAGTGTAGGGTCCATCTCTCTGTACAGGAGCCCGAGGACGATTGTCTAGCCGGCGAGGGGGCTCGGGCCTCCGGGGTTGAACTTCAGCAGTCTCAAGGCGGGCCGGTTTCCTAAGGATACTCCCACTTGCCTCACGCCAAGAGGAATCAGCCTCGTCAGCGCGGACATACTTCTAGGCCTGGGTCAAAAGTTCAGCGTAAGAACCGGGCGGCTTCTTGTCCAAGGAGTACGCGAAGCGAGATGGATGGAGCCCTCGCTTTAAGGCCAAAGTGGCCACCGAATCTTCAAGATTGTAGACCTCCAGGGCCGCTTCCTTGAATCGAGCAACGTAATCCCGTAAGGACTCGCCGCTCTTCTGCTGGATGGTGAAGAGGCTACCTGCCACACTTGGAATCTTCCGGTAGGCATCAAAATGGGCCAAGAAAGCTCTTTCCAACTAACGGAAGGAATCAATACTCCGTGGTGGCAGACGGAAGTACCAAGCTCGGGCGGCCTTCTTCAGGGTGGCTGGGAAGGCGATGCACATGAGCGAATTGGTGGCCCCCTGGACTTGCATGAGAAGTTTATAACTTTCCAAGTGGTCCAGGGGGTCTATGGTCCCGTCATAAGGATCTAGCTGGGGGAGGCGGAACCGGGTGGAGATGGGCTCTTCCATGATGCGGCGAGACAGCGGAGGCCGACTGTCGTAGTCCGTCTCTGGCAGATGGGTGATCCGGCGGCTAAGTTCCTCCAACCGCTGGTTATACTCGTCGAGTCGACGCTCGGCTCGATGGGCTATCCAACCATCAAAAGACCCCTCCTCCGAAGATTCAGAGGATGGAGAACGGTGACGGCGATGTCTGCGGGGCGCTCCGCCTCCTTCCCATGTCGCCGCCTAGGAGAGACACTGGCGTGGCGAGAAGGCGACCAGTGTCTCTTAGAGGCTTCCCGGTGGTGAGGCTTGGGCATAGCTTGATGGTGGTGAGCCCCCGGTATCGGTGATCTCCTTCGGGAGGAATGCTGGCTGGGTTGCACCACCCCTGGAACTGATGGATTTGGCTCCGGCTGCCGCGGGGCCACCTGTTGGTGCTGCAGGCCCTGAACCACCGCTGCCAGGGATTAGACTTGCGTGGCTAAGGCAGCGAATCAATCTTCCTGGAACTGCTGCGGAGGAGGCACAAGGACATCGACCAGAGGAGCAGAAGGTCCTGCCTCCTGGGGATGCAGCGATGCCGGAACGCTGGCCAGGAGAGCTTAGGGGGCATCCGCAAGTGGATCAGCTCCTTGGCGCTGCCCTCCAATGCGACTGACAGAGACCCCCTTCGCACGGGTTGTCACCATGGCTTCAAGAGCCCGAGGAGAGAGATTGCAGATTGTTGGTTCGATGTCTTTCTCTTTCCTTCCCCCTACTTGGTGCACCAATCTGATGACGCCAAGTCACCTTCTTCAAGCATCGGGGAAGACGGACGTCCTTCTCTCCGGACCCCTGCAAGAAAAGTCCTCGGAGACCGGATGCTCCGGTAGGGACCCTCCGACGCTCAAGTTAGTCACTTGGGATCAGATGAGAACTGCTCAGCCGAAGGGAGCTAAAACAGTTAGGGCTTTAACTAGTAGAAAGAAAACTAGAAAATCAGAGTTCAAGGATCCTCACTTACAGCGTGGGCGCGTGCTTTTATACCTGTTCGAATATCCCCTTCTATTCCCCAAGATTGCTGATTTTTAGGAGCCCAGTTCAATAATGGACAAAATACGGGGCCGACGATGACAGGTCGTACTGTCATCGTACACACCGGATGCATCATGAGTTACCTGCCAGTACGACCTCACAGGTGTCTTGCATCTAGGGTCATGTCTGGTGCGCGCCACCACTGGACATGACCGTGCACAGCAACGGGCAGGTGGTGGTCCGCATACCGTAACGAGGTATGGTCATGCACAGTGACAGGGATACAACAGATCATACGCCATTATGAGGTATGGCCACCCTCTGCCACGAATGTGTGGTGGATTATGTGGGCATGCCAGGTGGCCCAGAGCGGGCCTGACCATGCGCCGGGGATTGTGTTGGCCCAGATGACAGCCCAAGAGGGGGGGTGAATTGGGTTCTTTAAAAATTTATCCCCTTTTGAAAAATTGTTTGCTTAAGATGAATGAAAGTAAATGCAATGAAAATATAAAGCACAATCAATGAGATAGAGATAGAGACAATAGAAGCACGGCAAACACAAAGATTTTATAGTGGTTCGGTGTATCCAACACCTACGTCCACTCCCAAGATCCACTTGGGTCCACACTATAATCTCCTCGATTACAGCCGAGTTATTTTACAAGATCACAACCCAAACTTATTGTTTTACTCGGGATCACAACGAACCCAGCCGATTTTTTGGGCTCACCAGCACACAACCCTAAACTCAAGCTATTCTAGCTTGACCTGAGGTTAACAACCTCCACTAGTTCAATCCCTTGATTGAACTAGGCACAAACAAGAAGAATGTAGTTTTTCAAAGATACACAGCTCCTCAATGAGCAAATATTCAAGAATAATAAAACAAGTTTAGAAAAGCATGATTTGAAGTTGTTTGGCTTTGAGCTTTTCTTCTTTTCTTCTTTTCCTCTTCTCCTTTGGAATGATGAATCAAGCCTCAGCTTTAATCCCTCACAGTTGTTGCAGTTGAGAAGATTGGAAATGGAAGAAACAGAGCTTTTCTTCAATTTGGGAAATCCACTGATTTTTGATTTGGGACGCCTTGGATTCCTCTTTGAGCTTTTTGGAGTGGAAGGATTTGAGTTTGAAGGATTTTCTCTTGGATTTCAGGCTCAGGGTTTTTTGGATTTTTGATTTGAACTATTTCTCTTTTCCGTTCTTTTTTCTCTTTTTCAAATGGGTGTTCTTCCCCTTTTTATAGATTTTCTTCAATCCATTTTTGGGATGAAACTAGCCGTTGGAGTGTACCTGGAAACAAAATATATCCGTTAGAAATTAGGTAAAATGGAAATATTACCGTTAGAGCTGATCTGGCATTTTAAATTTTCATCCCAGTCAGGTTGGAGTCGGCTCCAACTTTTCAGGTGTCGGCTCCAGATCGTTTTACCAAAAATAGAAATTTTGAGTTCGTTGAGGAGTCGGCTCCGATAAAGTAAGTGTCGGCTCGCCATCGTCAGGTGTCGGCTCCCGAAAACTGTAGGTGTCGACTCCAGAATGCTCAAAAAATAACGTTCTGTCCCGCATCGGAGTCGGCTCCAGACACTGTAAGTGTCGACTCCGAAACTCTAGGTGTCGGCTCGGATTGTATCAGAAATCAGATTAAAATTGAATTGGCCATGGGGTCGGCTCCAGACTTTCTAGGTGTCGACTCCAAGCTCTGAAACTTTGAAATCTCTGATTTGTATTTGATTCAAAATTCATTTCTTAATTCCTTTAAATTGATCAAATAAATTTAAGTCCTGAAACACTTATAAAATCCATTAGTAATCAAACAAATATACTCAATTCCTTTATTAATCATCAAAATCAATAAATGGATCAACAATCTCCCCTTTTTGATGATTATAAAAACATTGAGTATATGCATAGAATTCTTAAATTAAAAAATTATCAAGGAAGTGATCTTTACGAGTAAGCTCCCCTGAATAAGGTAGCTCCCCCTATGAAGTTCAAATTATTCTTCCTCTTACTTTACATATTTGGTACTTAAGATTTCTTTATGCATAGTCAAATCAATTTGTTTATAAATCCATAAATAACTCAATATCATATCAATCAATTGACTTCATTAATGTTTTCATATTAATAACTTGATTTTTCATATTAAACAATTAATGCAACATAACTTTCTCCCCTTTAATGCAATTAACAATATAACTTTCTCCCTCTTAATGCATATACAACCATAATTCTCTCCCCCTTTTTTGTAATCAACAAAAAGGTAAAGAGTATTTCATAATGCATCAAAAGATGATTTTCATTGCATCAAAAGATAATTTTCATTGCATCAAAAGATAATTTCATTTTAACAAAAGTCAAGTATTACATCAAAATACTCATTCATTAATATCCTTCATTACATCAACTCATAGACTTCATTACATCAAAATGTAAATCAAAATTAAACATTCATTACATTTAAACATTCATTACATCAACATTAAGCATTCATTACATCAAAAGTTCTTCCTCACTATTCTTGTTAAATGATCTACAATATTTTTCATTCCATCACATTGAAGCTTAACATAGTCTTTAAGTCTCTCATCAACAAATGTGCAAGCTGTTGAGATTTTGTCTTGAAGCTCGGCGTTGCACCTTGAATAAGTTTCACTATCTCCACAAATCTCTTTAAGTTCTTCAAAGATATTCTTTAAATCACCACTTAAAGATTCTGCAGAGGAGTTGAGAGTTGATTCAATTTTTGTAATCCGATCATCAAGTGAATAAAGTGATTCTTTTATATTCATGAATTGACTGTCAAACTCATCCTTCTGAGCAGCAAACAAACTTTTTAATTGCTCCATTTGAAGGTCTGAGAATCCAGCAGAAGAAGTGGATGGTTGATCATTAACATGTGCAGGTGCAGGAGCAGGAATGGACTCCTAGGCTGTGAAGAAGGAACCCTAACTGATGGTCCAGCCTCGCAAGGCTCAAAACTCTCGGCACAGGGGCTCTCTCATCAAGGTGTCCTTTCCTATCCCACTGTCCATTCACCTTAGCAAAACCCATCCGATGCAATGTTGCCAAGCTATAGTAGTCGGTGTGCCTCAGGTTTTTAGATGGTTCATTCTCTTGAATTACAACCCCTTGGCTCTTGAAAACCATAGTAAGCACCATGCCATACGGTAGGGATGATCTTCTCCTCCCTCCAGCTTCTGCCATATAAAAAATCATCATAGCTGCTAGGTTGATTGGCTGTCCAGTCAAAACACTATCCATAATAACAATGTCTCGCTCCGAGACATACTCAAACCGACCAGTCTTCGGAAACAAGATCCTACTGCAAATGTTGTGTAATAATCTCAATTCCAAAGGTAATTGATTAGCTCTTATCTCCTCAAACTCTGTCACTTCCCTTCCTAACATCCTTGAAAGAGCCGCTGACCTATCACTGTGCATGTCAGCTGCTAAACCGGTAATTGGGATGCTAAGGAGGTTTCCAAGCTTTTGAAAGGTAGGTGAATCCTCTTATTTCTTACTGAGCTAACTAAACCGCCATCACCTCTAGCCAAATTAAAATAAAATTCTTTTACTAAGGCTGGATAAGTGGGAACATCTAGAGAACAGAGCTTATCCCAGCCCATTTCCTTTAATTGTCTACCGATTGAAAAGCCCTCGGTTTCAAACAGATCAAAATCGAATTTTCTCCCCATTGTGATAACCCTCCCGGCTAAGGTATCTACCTGAGTGGAAGAGGTGTTGGGGTTGTCTGAATCCGTGGACGAATCACTGCTTGGAGTCGGCTCACGAACGGGACGACGCCGGACCATTTTCCCGTGGTCACCGGCGCTCCAATCACTGATTCCCTCCTTTTGGGTGCCATTGGATCTTTGGAAAGATTCGATTTGGATGGAATTTGAGGTGGGGAAGTTTTGGAAGAATTTTGGAAGAGTTTGGTTAGGATTTGAGAAGTTATGAAATGACGAGGTGTCGACTCTGCCCTAATAAATCAATTTTGGAATCCCAGGTGTCGACTCCCGCAAAGTCGGGTGTCGACTCCAAATCGCTAACACAGTCAGCGCTCGAACTGGAGTCGGCTCCACTATACGGGTGTCGGCTCCAAGGTCAGGGACCGAGAGCGACACAGTCAGAGGTGTCGACTCCTCATTCTGAGGTGTCGACTCCAAAGACAGTTTCAGAAAAAAAGTTGAAATTCAAATGACTGAAACTATCAAAAAGAGTTCAATAAAAATTTCAAAAAATCTTTGAAATATCAAGGATCAAATAGCTCAAATGACTAGATAATTTGTCCTTAAAATTGTGAGAGGATTTTCAAGAAATTTATAGAAATCTAGATTCTCATTCCTTAGGAGTTTCAAAATCACTCTAAAGGATCACAATTCCTAATTCACCTCTAAGATAACAAAATCTCTCTTCACTCAAGGGTTTTGTAAATATGTCAGCTAATTGTTCCTCTGTATTAACATATTCAAGACAATTTCATTATTAGCTACATGTTCTCTTATGAAATGATATCTAATTTCAATGTGTTTTGTTCTTGAATGTTGAATTGGATTTTTAGTCAAATTTATTGCACTCGTGTTATCACATCTAATTGGTGTTTTATCAAGGGTTATGCCATAATCTTCAAGTTGCCTCTTAATCCAAAGGATTTGAGCACAGCAACTTCCAGCTGCAACATACTCTGCTTCAGCAGTAGATAATGCAACCGAATTTTGCTTTTTGCTAAACCAAGAGATTAAGTTACATCCTAAGAATTGACATGCACCACTTGTGCTTTTTCTATCTAATTTACATCCAGCATAGTCAGAATCAGAATATGCAATTAAATTTAAAGTTGAGTCTCTAGAGTACCATAAACCTACATTTTTAGTTCCACTTAAATATCTTAAAATTCTTTTACAGCAATTAAGTGAGATTCTTTAGGTTCAGATTGAAATCTAGCACATAAACATACTGCAAACATAATATCTGGTCTACTAGCTGTTAAGTAAAGAAGAGATCCAATCATACCTCTATAATATTTTTGATCTACTTTCTTACCATCTTCATCTTTGTCCAATTTGCACGAAGGACTCATAGGTGTTCCAAGTGGGTTTGATTGACTCCATTCCAAACTTCTTGAGCAGTTTTTTGTGTATTTGGCTTGATTGATGAAGATTCCTTCTTTGCTTTGTTTGATTTGAAGTCCTAGGAAGAAGTTGAGTTCTCCCATCATACTCATTTCAAACTCTCCCTGCATCAACTTAGCAAATTCTTGACATAACAAGTTGTTAGTAGCACCGAATACAATATCATCACATATATTTGTACTACTAATAAATCTTTATCTTTTCTTTTCAAAAATAATGTTTTATCAACATTTCCTCTTACAAAATCATTTTCAATTAAAAATTTACTTAATCTTTCATACCAAGCTCTAGGTGCCTTGTTTCAAACCATATAAAGCTTTGTGTAATTTAAAAATGATTTGAAAATTCATGATCTTCAAATCCAGGTGGTTGTTCAACAAACACTTCTCATTTATAAATCCATTTAAAAATGCACTTTTAACATCCATTTGAAATAAATTGATATGCATATGACATGCAAATGCAAGTAATAATCTAATTGCTTCAAGTCTAGCTACAGGTGCAAAAGTTTCATCAAAATCAATTCCTTCTTCTTGATTATATCCTTTTGCAACTAATCTAGCTTTGTTTCTAATTACTATGCCATTTTCATCTAATTTATTTCTAAAACCCATTTTGATCCTATAACAGAATGATCTTTAGGTCTATCTACAAGAGTCCAAACATTATTCCTAGTAAATTGATTTAATTCTTCTTGCATAGCTAACATCCAATTATTATCTTTTTCAGCTTCTTCAATAGTTTTAGGTTCAATTTGAGATACAAATGCAAGATGATTATTGATGTTTCTCATTGATGATCTAGTTCTTACTCCTTGAGATGGATCACCTATAATTAATTCTCTTGGATGACCATAGGCATATCTCCAATCTCTAGGTAGATCTATATCATTATGATTTCCATCAACAACATCAACACTAGGAGAATCATTATCTTTAGCTTCTTGTTCATGATCTGAAGATACATCTATATTTAATTTTTCAATATCTCTTTCTAGAATGTTTGTATCTTCCTCATCATCAATCTTTTTGAACTTGATGCTAAAGATTCATCAAAGATTACATGAATAGATTCTTCTACAATTAAGTTTCTCTTGTTAAATACTCTATAGGCTTTACTAGATGTTGAATATCCTAAGAAAATGCCTTCATCAGATTTTGCATCAAATTTTCCTAGATTATCTTTGCCATTATTATGAATGAAAACTTACAACCAAATGCATGAAAATAACTTATGTTTGGTTTTCTATTATTCCATAGTTCATAAGGTGTTTTCTTAATTATTGGCCTAATTAGAGCTCGATTAAGAATGTAGCATGCCGTGTTTATAGCTTCTGCCCAAAAGTATTTTGGTAGGTTGCTTTCACATAGCATGGTACGGGCCATGTCTTCTAAGGTTCTATTTTTCTTTCAACTACTCCATTTTGTTGCGGTGTTCTAGGTGCAGAAAAATTATGATGAATACCATTTTCTATGCAAAAGTTTTCAAATAAATGATTTTCAAATTCAGTGCCATGATCACTTCTTAGAGACACTATGGTGTTGTTTTTCTCATTTGTGACCTTTTTGAAGAATTTCAGAAATATCGGAAAGGTCTCATCCTTATGAGCTAAAAACAATACCCAAGTGTATCTAGAATAATCATCTACAATCACAAGACCATATTTCTTTCCTCCTAGACTTGTGGTTCTAGTAGGTCCAAAAAGGTCCATGTGAAGTAGTTCAAGTGGCCTAGAAGTGGAAACAATATTTTTAGTTTTGAAAGAATTTCTAGTTTGTTTTCCAAATTGACATGCATCACATATTTTATTATTTTCAAAATCTAGTTGTGGAAGTCCTTTTACTAAATCCATTCTAATTAATTTTGAAATAAGGTGTGTGCTTGCATGACCTAATCTACGATGCCACAACCAACCAATCTCATTCATATTAGCATTATTAGCAACTAAGCAATGATTACTAGTAGACAAATTGTCTAAATCAATCAGGTATACATTGCCATTTCTATTTCCAATAAAAAATGCTATTATCAATGGGATTAGAAACTGTGCATATAGAAGATTCAAATGATACTTTAAAACCTTTATCACATAATTGACTAATGCTAATTAAATTATGTTTTAAACCATTAACATATAAGACATTTTCAATATATGTGGAGGGAGTTATTTGAATGTTACCAAACCCCAAGATTTGGCCTTTGCCATTATCACCAAATGTAACTACTCCTCCTCTTTTGCTTTCAAGGGTGATGAATTGATCCTTTGTCACCCGTCATGTGCCTTGAGCAGCCGCTATCGAGATACCACTTTCTCTTTGATCTTTTGGCCGCAAGACACTCCTGCAAAAATAATTAAGTCTTATATTTAGGTACCCAAGCTTCTTGGGTCCTTCATGGTTAGTAGCATAAAAGACTGTTCCTTTGGGAACCCATATCTTCTTTCCTTTATTATTTAACTTCTTGCCAATTTTCTTAAAATTGCATTCAAAAACTTTGTGTCCCTTCTTGTTACAGTAATAGCATGTAACATTATCTTGTTTTGTTCCTTTTTAAAAAAGTTTTTGATAAATTTTTGCTTTAAGTTAGGTCTATAACCTAAGCCAGCCTTATCATATAGCTCTTTGATTACTTAACAATAAATTAAGTTTTTCAGAACTATAAGTGAATTTATCAATAATATTTTTATATTTATCTACTTCCTTCTTTAGTTTGTCATTTTCATTGGAAATTGATTCTTTTTCTTTTAATAGATTTTCATTTTCAGATTTCAGCACTTTAGTTTCATTATTAAGATTTTCCTTTTCTTTAATGAAAGTTAAATTTTCGTTTTTCAAAAACTTATATTTCTTTTTCAAAACTTTGAAATCACCAACAAGTTCATTAAAAGCATCAAACAGTTCATCAAAAGCAAAGTCATCACAAGGATTTTCGGAACTTACCTCATTGTCATCGTTTGCCATAAAGCAAATGTTTGCAACTTCCTTTTGATCTTCCTCTGAAGAAGATTCATCACTATCACTCCAGGTTGCAACATAGGCTTTCTTCTTCTTCCTAAAGGTCTTTTTCAGTTGAGGACAATCATATCTATAATGCCCCGGTTTCTTACATTCATAGCAAATCAAGGGCTCTTTCTCTTTGTCCTTGTCCTTATCTTTTTCTTTTTCTCCTTCCATCTTAGCTCCAAATTTCTTTTTGTGGAAGGGTTTCTTTCTCCTCATGAATCTTTTAAATTTTCTTGCTAGAAGAGCTGTATCATCATCATCATCATCATTTTCACTACAGCTCTCCTCACTTTCAGCAGCCTTAAGAGCTATGGTCTTTTTCTTTTTCACATCCTCTTATATGCTGCTTCATGGTCAATTCATGGGTCATTAGGGATCCTAGAAGCTCCTCTAAGGGTAAGGTATTGAGGTCCTTTGCTTCTTGGATTGCTGTCACCTTCGCTTCCCATGTTCTTGGAAGTGACCTGAGAATTTTACGAACAAGTTCAGAGTTAGAATATGTTTTGCCTAAACTTTTCAAACCATTTACTAATCAGTAAATCTAGTGTACATGCATGCTATAGTTTCAGTTTGTTCCATGCTAAATAATTCATATTTGTGCACTAGAATATTGATCTTAGATTCTTTAACTTGATTGGTACCCTCATGGGTAACCTCTAATCTATCCCAAATCTCCTTTGCGGAATTACATATGGAGATTCTATTAAATTCATTAGCATCTAAAGAGCAATACAAGACATTCATGGCCTTAGCATTGAGCTGTGCCATTTTCCTATCATTATCATTCCAATCCCTTTCGGGTTTAGGAACAATAGTGCCATCAACAATGTGTGTGGGTGTACTAGGTCCATTAGTTATAACACCCCATAATTCATAATCAGAAGCTTGAATGAATATCCTCATTCTTGCTTTCCAATATGAATAGTTGGAACCATTAAATAGGGGAGGTCTATTCGTAGAATGACCTTTGGCAAATGATCCAACATGAGCTGCCATTTGGATCTTTAGCTCTTGATCATGTGATCAAAATCTAATGAGCACTCGCTCTGATACCAATTGTTGGCCCAGATGACAGCCCAAGAGGGGGGGTGAATTGGGTTCTTTAAAAATTTATCCCCTTTTGAAAAATTGTTTGCTTAAGATGAATGAAAGTAAATGCAATGCAAATATAAAGCACAATCAATGAGATAGAGATAGAGACAATAGAAGCACGGCAAACACAAAGATTTTATAGTGGTTCGGTGTATCCAACACCTACGTCCACTCCCAAGATCCACTTGGGTCCACACTATAATCTCCTCGATTACAGCCGAATTGTTTTACAAGCTCACAACCCAAACTTGTTGTTTTACTCGGGATCACAACGAACCTAGCCGGTTTTTCGGGCTTACCAGCACACAACCCTAAACTCAAGCTATTCTAGCTTGACCCGAGGTTAACAACCTCCACTAGTTCAATCCCCTTGATTGAACTAGGCACAAACAAGAAGAATGTAGTTTTTCAAAGATACACAGCTCCTCAATGAGCAAATATTCAAGAATAATAAAACAAGTTTAGAAAAGCCTGATTTGAAGTTGTTTGGCTTTGAGCTTTTCTTCTTTTCTTCTTTTCCTCTTCTCCTTTGGAATGATGAATCAAGCCTCAGCTTTAATCCCTCACAGTTGTTGCAGTTGAGAAGATTGAAAATGGAAGAAACGGAGCTTTTTCTTCAATTTGGGAAATCTACTGATTTTTGATTTGAGATGCCTTGGATTCCTCTTTGAGCTTTTTGGAGTGGAAGGATTTAAGTTTGAAGGATTTTCTCTTGGATTTCAGGCTCAGGGTTTTTTGGATTTTTGATTTGAACTATTTCTCTTTTTCGTTCTATTTTTTCTCTTTTTCAAACGGGTGTTCTTTCCCCTTTTTATAGATTTTCTTCAATCCATTTTTGGGATGAAACTAGCTGTTGGAGTGTACCTAGAAACAAAATATATCCGTTAGAAATTAGGTAAAATGAAAATATTGCCGTTAGAGCTGATCTGGCATTTTAAATTTTTGTCCCAGTCAGGCTGGAGTCGGCTCCAACTTTTCAGGTATCGGCTCCAGATCGTTTTTTCAAAAATAGAAATTTTCGAGTTTGTTGAGGAGTCGGCTCCGATAAAGTAAGTGTCAGCTCGCCATCGTCAGGTGTCGGCTCTCGAAAACTGTAGGTGTCGACTCCAGAATGCTAAAAAAATCAACGTTCTGTCCCCGCATCGGAGTCGGCTCCAGACACTGTAAGTGTCGACTCTTAAACTCTAGGTGTCAGCTCCGAAACTCTAGGTGTCGGCTCCGGATTGTATCAGAAATCAGATTAAAATTGAATTGGCCATGGGGTCGGCTCCAGACTTTCTAGGTGTTGACTCCAAGCTCTGAAACTTTGAAATCTCTGATTTGTATTTGATTCAAAATTCATTTCTTAATTCCTTTAAATTGATCAAATAAATTTAAGTCCTGAAACACTTATAAAATCCATTAATAATCAAACAAATATACTCAATTCCTTTATTAATCATCAAAATCAATAAATGGATCAACAGATTGAGATACTGTTCATGTGCCCCGAGACTGAGAGAGAGGTCTCGGGGGTTGATATACTGTTCATGCGCTCCGAGACTGAGAGGGAGGTCTCGGGGGTTGATATGTTGTTCATGCGCCCCGAGACCGAGAGGGAGGTCTTGGGGGTTGATATACTGTTTACGTGCCCCGAGACCGGGAGAGAGGTCTCGGGGGTTGATATACTGTTCACGCGTCCCGAAATCGAGAGGGAGGTTTCGGGGGTTGATATACTGTTCATGCGCCCCGAGATCGAGAGAAAAGTCTCGGGGGTTGATATACTGTTCATGCACCTGAAATTGAAAGAAAGTTTCGGGGATTGATATAGCTTCCGTCAACTATCGTTATTTTTATCGTTCATTCTAATGGCGCAGAATCATTCGTATCATATTGAAAGTTAAAAAAGCCGAATTGACTTTGTTGACCGAAGCCCCGACGAGGCTTCCTTCCGTGAAGCTTTTTCTTGACGTGAAGCCTTTCTAGGTTGGAATTTAATGCACCTTCCCCTCCACCGTGTCTCTTCTTCCGTGCGTTTTCCGTGAAATAATTTCTCCCGCGAAGACGGGAACTCCACTCAGCGTTCTTGCAATCGCACGGAGCACGGAGCGTCTCCTTCCGAGATCTACGTAACACGAGCGTGGATCAACGTTGCTACCTTGCTGGACATGAACCTCCACAACAGAAGCCCCCTTCTTGCTCGAGTACTCGTGGAGTTACTCTCACGGAAACACCGGCTTCACGTCTTCACGCCAGGGAACTCCAAGCGCCTCCCATAAACTCGTACGTGAGCCTCTTCACGTGAGCCTCTTTCCGTGAGGCCTAACGCCATCATTATTTCAACAAGACGGTGGATTAATCGATGATCCAGCGATCCCCGCGAGCCTGGGATTCTCACGCAAGTGCTTAGGGGGAGGAAGAAGATGGAAGAAGAGAAAAAAAGAAAATTTATTTTTAAAAGAAAAAAAAATAATTTTTTTTCAAGCGCTTCTCCGACTCTGATATCATTTATTGGGTAACTCTGATATCACTTATTGGGTAGCTTTCATTGAGATCAAATGCGTAAGATTGTTGCGTAACTTTCATTAAGATCAGGCATGTAAGAAAAAAAAAAAAAAAAAAAAAATAAAAGGAAAATAAAGAATGTCTTTAAATTGGTTACATTCAGAGAGCCTTAAATAATCATTCAAATAATAAATCTTCTTCGTCGTAACCAACTCTCTAACAAACTTTTTAAAATATAAAAAATTTAAGTTCAATCATCATGAATCCAGTCATATAATCTATAATTAAATTATTAAACACTCTCAAAAAATTTTCTTTTTAGTTATGAAAGAAAGCACTCAAATTTAATTTATGTACATCTATAACTCGTATGCTTCCTATTTTTAGATTACAAATATTTAAATAATTTAAAAATTTAAAAATTTATGTAGCCTAAATTTTTAAATCTATGTAACTTACTTGTACTTTAGATGTGAGCTAAAACGAGCAGCACTAATTCAACGATGTTTTGTAATCGAGCGGGTATCACGAGCCGTGAAAAACGATGCATTCATGGGGATGGCTTGTCCAGGAGCAACCGTACTCCTGAGGAGCTGACGAACGGAGTCCTTACTTTGAGCTTGGCTGGGCGGTGGGGATTCCTTGTACAGTGGGGATTCCTTGTACAAAATTTGGAAGGGTCTTGTCATATATGATGTCGCCTATAACATCATCCCGCTGTCGTTGCTTGCCTCTGCTTCCTGTTCCATCTAGCTGGGGCTCTACCTCTCTTCCAAGCCTCAAGACCTCCCCCACCCAACTCAGTAGCAACTTCCTCCTCTAAGGTCTGGATGAAAGGGAATAAAAAAAAAAAATTTCATAAGTTATCTTATAAAGAAAGATAATAAATAAAAAAAATAAAAGTAATCGATTTTTCTTTTTTCATTCTTAACTAGAGTAAATATGTTAACCTCAAAATCGAAAGGTAAGCGGGAGAGGAGAAAATATTTAAGTCATATTTTGTGAAAAATCAAAATGTTCCTTCATTTTCTATTGTTCGTTTTTTCATTCTCACATTTCATTCCCTATTCTGGAGGGGTATAATTGTTACAAAATTTTTTTCTTTCGTTTCCGTCTTTCTATCCAAACAAAAAAACAGAGAACAACCCTTCCTTTTTCTTTTATTCTTTCCAAACAGAGAATGAGAACAATCATTTCTTTTCCTTCCATTCCCTTTCATTCCTTTCCTTCTTTTTACTCTTCTTTTTTTCCCTTCAAACATCCAAACATAACCTAAAGCCATCCCACTAAAGAATGGTTATTGAGAGATACTCGAGTGCCCTGTCATCTCTGGCAATAGACTCGATATAAAGTCCCATCTTGCCGTTGTTTGGCAACCTCACCATCTTTTTGAGCTCTACATCGTCTACTTCATGGTTTCTGTTAGTTTGATGAGCCTGAACATAATTTTGAATATAAATGAAGTTAAAAGAGGGATTAGGCATAGATCTCCTCTTGAGGAATCAAAAGATGCTTAATTCAGTGTAATTAAATGAGTTTGAGGTACAATGATACATCATGTTTCTTATTTTGTTTTGTGATAATGTCTTCATTTTGGTCATAATAGGTTTCTAGTTGGAGCTTACAAGTGTAGGTGTATTCATAATAACACGACTCATTTATTTGTATAAACTCAAGAATTGAATCCAGTCCACCATATGTGAATGAGAGATGTTAGAGTTCGGATTTAAGGATGGGCTAACCCAACTTAACCCAATTAACCAAGCATAAGAAAGCCTATATACGACTTCTTTCTAAACTTCCATGATTTAGTTTTTGGGAGTTGAGAAGAGAAAAAATGAACCCCTTATAAAGAGGAAAGTACTCAATTTCTTTAGTGAGAAATGCACTTAATCTTCTGTACTTGTGCAGAGACAGGGTATTTAAGTTGTGGAAGAGTGGTCTTCGTTCTTGTGAGGAAGTCTCCGATCATTGAAAGTCAGAAGGGGTTCATCCGGTGAAGAGCAATTCATGTAATTTTAACCCCAAATCCTAAAGGAAGATACATGATTTGATTTCAGTCTCATCTATGTTTTCCAATAAAAACAAAATAAGAAAAAGAAAGAGACCAGAAGGAAGGTAATTAAATGATTTGATTTTAATCTCATGTATGTTTTTCAATAAAAACAAAATAAGAAAAAAAGAGAATTTGAAAAAGACGAACATGTTATTCTAAAATGACATGATGCATATCAGTTCCTCAAAATTAATAAAGTTTCTGGAATGAAACCTAGCTAATAAGATGGTTGAGGTTGGGATGGGGTTGAAAGTGACCAGCAATTACTTGTATAATTTTCACCCACTCTTTAGGATCTTTGATGTTAAGTTAATTTTTTTGAAAATAATTTTTTTAATCCTTTTGAAGGAAGTAGGTTAATTAAGGAAAAATTAATTTAGATGATAAAAATAGTTAAAATATTAAAACTAACAAAATAATAAATAATTATATTTATTAATTATATTTTTATTTATTTTGTATTAATTTATTTCAAATAAAGTTAACTAACTGTTATATTTGTAATATCTTAACCTTCTTTCACAGACATGATAAAAAAACTCTTAATTTACATCCTTTTCATCATCAATTATTTTAATCCCAACCGTTTTTTTTTTTGGGTATAGACGGATGATCAAATTAGTTTAGTGCGAATCAATTCCGATAGGTCAGAAAATAGGATTTGTTTAAGTATAATAGGATAGGGATCTTTCTGTTTTCAAATTCAAAATCTAGAACGATAAGACACTGAGGTCATGACTCAGTCAGTCGTAGAGTTGACTTTTTGATAAACATAATGAATCTGGATTATGTGAATATTTCGAAGGGTAGATCAGATGTTATAAAGCAAAGGATTGAGTGATTGCAAAGGATTGAGTGATTGCAATAATTCTGTCCAAGACATTGGATGACACTAAAAAAGTTTTCTCAATAAAAAAACTATGAGAGAAAGGAAAAGTCGCAGGCAGGTGCACAACGGCTTTTCCATGAATGGAAACTGGTCGCTAGCCGCAGTCCCTGGAAGCGAAAAAAGGCTTGATGTGGCTGATGGAGCCACATGGATAATCACAGCAAAATTGACCAAGTCGGTCCTCCGTGTCGGCCTCGGCTTCTCTAAGTAGGCCGAGACGGCCCCGACTTCTCCAAGTCGACCCCGCGTCTGCCCCGGCTCCTTCATACCAGCCCCAGCGCCCTTCCACAGCCCTAGCTTCTCCGAGTAAGCCGAGGCAGTCCCAACTTCTCCAAGTTAGCCCCGCGTCTACCCCGGCTCCTCCATGTCGGCCGCGGCGGCCCTCCGCCTCGGCTTCTTCGAGTAAGCCAAGGCAGCCCTGACTTCTCCAAGTCAGCCCCAGCCGTTAGGCCCGCCAACTTTCTGACTTGCGCAGCCTAACATAGCCAGGCCCACTTATCGCTTGGCCATGTCGTCGATGGGACCAGGCCCACCTACCAACTGGCCCCGCCGACCGATGGGACTTGGCCCACCAACCGCCAGCTCCCCCTCTCCGATGGGACAAAACCTATCGACCAGCCCAAATTCACGTAACTTCACGTGTTCCGCAGACATCCCTCTCACGGAACTTCACGTGGCTAATCCCTATACGAATGTCAAATGCCTATAAAAGGGTAAGTCAACTTGAGGCCCAAGTATGCGAATACAACTACTCACCTGCTCTACAACCCTAGAAAAACTCCAATTCTTGGGGCCTTTTTTGCCTCTAAGGAGCTCCCTCGAGCTCCCCTTTGGTTGTGACCTCGTTGCTAACTTGGGCATCGGAGGGTCCCTACTGAGCTTCCTCCAGTCTTAGGACTTCTTGCAGGTCATCCCGCTTGGTGAGGACCCCATCAGTAAGCAGACTCATCTTCCTTGCGCTTAAGTTTGGCGATCGGGAGTCATCAGATTGGCGCGCCAGGAAGGGGGGTGCAAGACAAGCATGCAGAAGGAAGACGAACCCTATAGCATCCACTTGCAAAAGCTCCCCCTTTGTCCATTGAGAAATTATGGTAACACGGGCTCAAGACGCCTCCTCCAGCTACCCTGGGGGGCATCTCCCACCAGCTAGGTAGTAGGAAGTCAACCTTCCTACCGCTGACTCTCCCGTTGTTCGCCCACCACCAGACGCAGCTGCCCCAGCTGATCAGCTAGCGGCACTTGCTCAGCAAGTTTAAGCCCTCACTACCATGGTCCACGGACTCCAAGAGCAACAGTCCGTGGCCACCCAACACCAGACTACTCCCTAGCCTGCTAGCCAGCAGTCTGCGAGGGGAGGATCCCCCTGCGAGAGGCTGGCCATCATCGAGCCTCTCTAGGATATCTCGTCGGGAGCCCCTCAAGAGGTCGCGTTCTCCGACCATGACCTGAGCAAGTTCTCCCCGGAGCTTCGGTGCTAGGAGGAACCAATGCGGAGGTCTCACCTCCCGCGTTCTTCTCCATCCTACTCTTTGTCATCTCCGAGCCATCTAGGAGGGTGCTAGCAATCAACCGTCAGGCAGAGGAGCGCCTGGACGAGTACCACCGATGGCTGGATGAGCTCGCCAAAAAAATTAACAACCAGCCGAAGGAGGAATATGACACCCGTCCTCCCTATACCCGCTGAATATTGGAGGAAACCTTACCCTTCAGATTCTGCCTCCCTCAACTGGATCTGTACGATGGTACGATAATCCTCTTGACCACCTCGAAAGTTACAAAGCACTCATGCAAGTCCAGGGGCTACGGATGCCCTCTTGTGCAAGGCTTTCCCCGCCACCCTACGGAAAGCTGTCTGCGCCTGGCACTCCTTGGACAAGAAACCCCCCAGCTCCTACTCCGACCTCCTTCTTCGACCCTAGAAGTACATCCGCGCGATGAGGCTGACCTCACCCATGGGAGTCTGCGAGAGGATCCAGCCGAAATCCTACCCATCCCGAGCCAAGTGAACCCTCTCGCCCTCGGAAGCCCGAGCCACCCCGCCGATCAGACAATAGGCGTCAGAGCCTCGCCCCTCTGGAAAGCGAGCTCATGCCTCTCCTTGCCCCTCTCTCTCACATCCTCATGGAGATCGAGGGCGAGCCCTACCTCCAGCGACCACCTCCCATGAAGAAGGGCCTCCCCCATGATAAAAGCCGCTACTGCCGCTTCTACAGGGACTACGACCACGATACCGATAACTGCTATAGTTTGAAGCGTACCATCGAGGAGCTCATCCAACGGGGCTACCTTAGGAAGTATGTCCAGAAGGCACCCCCACGGTGCCGGCTCTCATGGAACCTCTGCTTGCTCAAGCTGCTATCGACAACGCCCCGACGAAGACGGTAGGAATGGTGTCCTGGGGGGCAGCCCCTTCATCCAAGCGGCCGAGGGGGGAAGAAGCGCCAGATAATGTAATTCCCGAAGGGGGTCAACAGTTGTGGAAATATAAACAATGAAGGCGTCGTCATCTCGATGACGATCGCCAAGCACCCTGTAAAGAGGATCTTAGTTGATAGCGGCAGCTCAGCTGACATCCTTACTTACGACGCATTTGTTAGGATGTGCTTATCTGTTGATTTTCTCCAGCCCATAGTGGCTCCTCTAGTCGGATTCACAGGAGACTCGGTGAGGGTGGAAAGTGAAATCTCCTTGCCCATGATGGACGGAGCGCCGCCATGCCAAAGCACGGTTATCATGAAGTTTCTAGTCATGCGAGTCCCCTTGGCGTATAATGCCATTCTCGGGCGACCGGGCCTCAATCTTCTGGATGCGGTCATCTCTACCCGGTGACTACTCGTGCAGTTCCCCACCAGCAGTGGGATCGGCAAATGCGAGGAGAAGTCAGTCTAGTCTTGCCCTGCTATCATGCGGCTTCGAGTCCTCAGGAGGCCGAGCCAGCTTCGAAAGCGCCTGATCCCCGAGAGTCCAGCAAAAGAGGAGAGTCGGCCGAGCGGCTCTTGACTTTTCCTCTAGGAGACAACCCGGCAAAGACAGTGCGCATCGGTGAACTTCTCCCTTTAGAGGATCATGACTACCTTTTGACCTTCCTGCGGGCCAACTCGGACATATTCGCCTGGTCGGCATCCGACATGCCCGGCATCCCTTCGGAGGTAATCGCCTATAAACTCAACATTGATCCAAAGCATCGCCCGATTCGCCAAAGGAAAAGAAGCTTCGCTCTCGAGCGGCAAAAAGCCATCGATGAGGAGGTCAACAAGCTACTCGGTGCCGGTCACATCCGAGAAGCACATTACCCTAGCTGGCTAGCCAACATAGTCATGGTCCAAAAAGCGAATGGGAGCTGGAGGATCTACATCGACTTCATCGATCTTAACAAGGCATGCCCAAAGGATAGTTTCCCCTGCCTCGGATCGACCAGCTGGTGGACTCTACCTCCGGCCATAAGCTTCTCAGCTTCATTGATGCTTTCTCTGGGTACAACCAAATAAAGATGGACCCAAGCGACGAGGAGCATACTTCCTTTGTGACCGAGAAGGGCATTTACTGCTATAAGGTAATGCTTTCAGCCTCAAGAATGCGGGGGCGACCTATCAAAGGCTGATGAATAAAGTCTTCCAAGATCAGCTGGGCCAGAATATAGAGGTTTACGTGGACGACATGCTGACAAAGAGTGCCCGCGCCTCCGACCATGTCTCTAATCTAGAAGAGACTTTCAATAACCTCTGCCGCTTTCAAGTTAAGTTGAACCCAAAGAAATGTGCCTTTGGCATCATGGCAGGGAAGTTTTTAAGCTTCATGGTGACCCAACGAGGGATCAAAGTGAACCCAGAGAAGATTAGCGCCATCCTCGACATGAGGCTGCTGACTAGCAAGAAGGAGGTGCAGCGGCTCACAGGGAGGGTGGTGGCCCTAAGTCGTTTCCTTTCCAAATCAGTCGAGAGGTGTCTGCCCTTCTTCAAAGCCCTGTGGAAAGTCAATAGTTTCGAGTGGACAGACGACTGTCAAAGGGCCTTCGATGGGTTGAAGCATTTCCGTTCCTATCAAAGCCAAAGGATGGGGAGAGTCTTTTCCTCTATCTCGCTGCCTTTCTAGAAGCTGTCAGTTCCGTTTTGGTGCATCTTGATGCCGACAGGATTTAGAAGCCTATCTATTATGTAAGCAAAGTGCTCCACGATGCGAAAGTCAGGTATTCCAAGACAGAAAGATCATCTTTGCCTTGGTTGTCTCCGCCCGGTGTCTCCGTCCATATTTTCAGGCTTATCCCATTCTGGTGCTCACGGACCAGCCCCTCTGAGCCATTCTAGCTCGTTCGAATAACCTCAGGTCAACTTGCCAAATGGGCCATCAAGCTGAAAGAGTTCGACCTCTCTTTCCAGGCAAGGCCTCTAAAGTCTCAGTCCTGGTCGACTTCTTGGTTGAGTGCACCTGGGCTGAGGGTTCGGCCGAGGAGGTCTCCGTAAAGCAACATGATGTCGAGCCGGGTGATGGCGGAGAATCTTGGATCCTCCATATGGACGGCGCCTAAAACTCCCAAGAAAGCGGTGCCAGCCTCATCCTCACGGGCCCGAAGGGAGAAAGGATGGAATGTGCCCTTTGATTTCTGTTCAAAGCCACGAACAATCAGGCCAAGTACGAGGCTCTATTGGCAGGGTTGAGGCTGGCCCAGGAGTTTGGAATAAGGTGCCTCAGAGCTTTCACCGATTCGCAGCTCGTCTCTGGGCAAATTAACGGAGAGTATGAGGTGCGGGACCCCACCATGGCCTAGTACCTGGTGAGGTTCGGCTCTTAGTCTATCCACTAACTTATTTCAGCATCAGCTACATCCCTCAGAGCGAGAACACCAAGGCTGACACCCTTTCCCGCTTTGCTACCTCCATTGACAGCATCACGAGGAACGCCTACATTGAGCACCTGGAGAGGCCCAGCATTGAAGACAAAGAGGAAGTCCTCCCGCTTACCCAAGAATCGACTTGGATGGATGCCTACATCCATTATCTCAGATGGCACTCTTTCCGCTAATCGCGAGGAGGCTAGGTTGCTCAAATAGAGGGCTTCTAAGTTTACCCTCCTGGACGGGCGTCTATACCGAAGGTTGTTCTCCTACCCCCTGCTCAAATGTGTAGGACCTGCCGACACTAACTACATCCTCAGGGAGATCCATGAGGGCATCTGCAGAAATAACCTAGGGGGCAGGTCTTGGCACAGAAGGCCCTTCATCAAGGATACTTCTAGCTCACTATGAGAGAGGACGCCACCAAGCTGGTCCAGAAGTGTGATAGCTGTCAGCGCCATGCGTATATCCAGCATCAGCCATCCACCCCTTTGAGCCTGCTCTCGACCCCGTGGCCCTTTGCCCAATGGGGGATGGATATCCTTGGGCCATTCCCCCCGGCTTTAGGTTAGCAAAGATTTCTGCTTGTCGCCATCGACTACTTCACCAAATGGGTCGGTTGAGGTGCTGGCTAAGATCACCGAGAGCAAGGTCAAGGCCTTCTTTTGGAAGTCTATCATATGTCGCTTCGGCCTACTTCACACTCTCGTCACTGACAACGGCCGACAGTTCGACAATGCCACATTCAAGACTTTCTGCACCGAACTGGGTATCCACCACCGATTCACCTCTGTCGGCCACCCGCAGACTAACGGGGAGGCCAAGGTCATGAATCACACCATTCTCAGAGGACTCAGAACTCAGTTGGACAGATCCAAGGACTGGTGGGTGGAAGAGCTTCCTAGCATGCTATGAGCTTACCATACGACCCCAAGGGTCCCGACAGGCGAGACCCCCTTTAGTCTCATCTTCGGATCTGAGGCGGTCATTCTCGTCGAGATTGGCTTGCCAAGCCCACGCGTGGAGTCCTACAATGAAGAAGACAACTCCGCCCTGATAAGAGCCAACCTCGACTTATTGATGAGGCGCACGATCGAGCACGGCTACGGATGGAAACCTTCCGCCAGCGGGCGGCCAGGTATTACAACGCCCGGGTGCACCCCAAAGTGTTCCGCCCCAGAGATCTGGTTCTTAGGAAGGCCGAGGTGTCCAAACCTGCAGAGGGGGCAAGCTGTCCCCCAATTGGGAAGGTCCTTACCGCGTCGCCGAGACTCTTCACCAAAGGGCATACAAAATTGAAGAGCTCAATAGCCAACCCATCCTGCGTACCTGAAATGCGGACAACCTTCACCGATACTATCAATAGTGTATCTCCCCACATGATAACAATAAATGATCTCCTTCAACATCGTGCTCGATTCTCCTTGTGTTCAAGGATTGGATATCAAAAAAGGAGCTCACGGCATCGCGGCTAACAGGACACCACTCGGCCCGTCAAGGAGATGCTTCCGAGTTGGTTCAAGTCCCTAACAGCTTCGTACCCGGTCGAGTCCCCTCGAGCCGGCACACAAACCCCCGAGATGGTTAAAAAGGAGCTTGTCGGTATCGCGGCTAACGGGACACCACTCGGTCCGGCAAGGAGATTCCCCCGAGTCGGTTCAAGCCCCTAATAGCTCCGTACCCAATCGAGTCGCCCTTGGGCTGGCACACAAACCCCCGAGTAGTTAAAAAGGAGCTCGCCGGCATCGCGGCTAACGGGACACCACTCGGCCCGGCAAGGAGATGTCCCCGAGTCGGTTCAAGTCCCTAACAGCTCCGTACCGATCGAGTCGCCCCTCGGGCCAGCACACAAACCCCCGAGATGGCTCAAATAAAGCTCAGCGGCATTGTGGCTAACAGGACACCACTCGGTTCGGCTAGGATACGCCCCTTTTTTGGTTCAAGTCTCTAACATCTCGTACCCGCTCGAGTCACTCTCTGAGTCAGCCCCCGAGGCGTTTCATGAGTTCGGCAGCTTTGTGCCCATTTAGACTATCCCCTAAGTCTGCATACGAATCCCTAAGATGGTTCTAGAGGCCGTCCAGGTGTTTCTAGATTCTTCCGCAGCCGGTAATAAACTATCTTGCCTATCCGGCTAGGAACCTGATGGACCACAAGCCCGATTGACGGCGCGAGCCTTTTTGGATCTGTTCAGTCACTATCAAGCCTAAATCTGCGGGACTACCATGGCATCACAGTCATGCAAGACAGTTATAAAAAGAAAGGCAAAGAAGAATACTTTGAAGAAAAGGCCCTTTTTCATTAATGTCTTTTAACAATTACAAAATCCGACCTGAAGTCGGTTACAAAAAGAAAATATAAAAAGAAAGAAAAGATACAAGTGTCTCAAGGGCCGCTAGGCCCTGTTTCTCCCCGGCCACCTCCTCCTCGATTCCTCGCCGTCGAGATCCCCGGACTGGATCCTCTCAAGATCGGAGTTGTTGATGTTAAAGGCCTAGATATCTTCTCTTTGCATAAGTCGAAGCCCTTCGCATAGGCATCGATGCTGGCTCAATCACTTCCTGCTCGAACTCGATGAAGCTTTAAAGATAGCGATGGCGTTGTTGGCTTGGGCCTCAGCCTCCCTGGCTTGCGCCTCAGCTTCCCAGGCCGGCTCTCGAACTCCTCGGTGCGGACCCTAGCTTCCTGAGCTTGGGCCACTGCTTTGGCCCGCTCATGCCCTGCTTCACCGCTGCCATCTCCACTGCAGCGGCCCTATCCACGGTGGCACGGGTCTCATCCGTTGCCGCATCGACTCAGCCCTCCATGTGCTGAAGCTGGCAGACCAGCTCCTCTATTCTTGTCCCGGCCGACTCTAGCCTGGTTGAGACCAGGGCCATCTTGGTTTCGGCCGTGGAGGCTCGGCCGTCTTCGATCTCCGCCCGGCTCACCACCTCGTTGAGCTTGCCGCCCAGGTCATCCTCTCGGGCCTTAGCTTGCTCTTGCTGCCAAGTAAGCTTCTCGGCCAACTCTTGGCACTGCTTTTATATTTGTCGACCCTCTCTTGGCAGAGCGCGAGCAAGTCGCCCGACCGGGACACTGCCTCACGAAGGGTGAGGATCCCATTGGCCATCTGCACCGAGTGAGTTTGTCAGCCACAGTTTAACTAAAGCGCATCAAGGAAGATCCAGGGATGAAAAATTACCTGGAGCACCGACACGAACGTCATGTTGAGGATCCCGGCGATGGACTGTTGTTCCATCTCTGCGTTGATTCGCGAGGACCACACCCTCGACAAAAGATATACGGCCTCCCTAGTGTCTTCCATGGAGGAGAGTCTGGGCGCCGGTCGTTGTGGCCGTCTCGGCATCTTATTAATCGCTTGCCGAGCTGAATGGTGTATTGACCGCCGGGATGAGCTTCCCGGCTCGGCCCTATGCTTGCCGGTTGTCTTCGCCCCGGCACCGGCCCCTTCAGTTGCTGCCTCCCCCTCTTAGGCAGGCGGGGGCCCTCTCTGTCTCCGGCTCGGTGAGAGCCGGAGGGCTACCTACGGTCTCAACCTGCCCCATCTCAGTTGGGTCCGCGGCGGTAGGGATCTCTCCTTCGGGGTCCAGGTCTACCACGACCTATTCGGTGGCGGCTGGAATTTCCCCCTTGGCATTGTTAGGCGGGACCGACTGGCCCCCCCTCTTTCGCCCCAGCCCCTGCCGAGCCGAGGACCATTTCTTCAGCCCGTGCCTCTATCGCCGGCTCCTCCATAAGCACTGCTTCCGCCTGAGGTGCGGGGACTTCTGGAGCTTGGGCCAGCTCGGCTTGAGCCTTCTTTCGCGCCCTTTTCGCCGGCCTCACCTCCTCGCTGGCCGCCTGCCTCTTCTAGCGCATGGCGGCTTCCAACTTCTCGGCGGGAATTTTCATTGCTGCACAAAGACAAGCATTAGTAAAAGTATATAATAAAGCACCGGGCGGGAGCAAAGAGGGCAGGTTTTCGTGCTCACCAACCGCTGGGGCCAATTTGGCCTCATACAAGTTCTCCTCGGACATAAGTTCCTTGTAGGAGGGGATCTCATAGGAAGATAAGCAGTGGAAAAGCTCCCCGTCCTTCTCGCCCACGGTTGAGTTCTCATTGAGGCTGACGTCAGGTTCTCTCCAGTCGGCCCTCACCCCCTCCACATGGCATACACAAATCGGGATTTCCATCCCCTAACCTTGGACGGAAGACCTAGAGGAAGGGCCCTACCCGGCCTGGCGGTGAATACCCACCAGGCTCCCTCACCTTGGCAGCGGAGCTTGTAGAAGGCTTGGAACAAGGAAAGTCTGGCCTCTAAGCCCTGGAAAAAACTAAGGACAACAAAGGCGCAGATGACCCAAATCGAGTTTGGAGTCAGCTGCACATGCACCAACCTATACCTATTTAACAAATTCAAGAAAAAAGGATGAAATGGAGATGCAGTCAGCACCGAAAGAACTCCTCGTACAGAGCAACCCGACCAGGAAGGTTGGAGTTTACTCTATCCTTGGGCCCTGGTGTGGACAGGCAGATGAAGCTAGGAACCCTATACCTGGTCCTCAGGACCTCTACTTCTTCGGGGGTCATGGTGGAAGCCACTCCCCGGTCCTGCCGGGTCAAGATCGGCTACCGAAGGAGGTGTCGGATGGTTGGAAGAGGTGGGAACTGCCTCACCAGGGAGGTTCAAGCAGATGGTTGGTCATTCACCGCCGACCGACCACGGATGGTAATTTCACCCATCGGCCAGGGCACTCGGCTAGCTAGCAAGGCATGGTCCTCATCAAAGGAACGAGGAGACTCTACTACTAGCCTCTTACCCTCCCTCATGGTCCGGCGGTCCATGAGTCAAGGAAAGAGGAACAAAAAGGGGGAAACTGATCCGAAGCTAGAAAGAAGATGAAGGTTGAAGGTCTCGGGCTGCAAGGAAATTCAGGGCTCAGGGACGAAGGTTGCAGAGGAAGCGATAACAGTGTAAAGGTCCTCCCCGAGCACACGGAGCGGCTTTATACCCCGCTCCGAATTGCCTCGCCTAAGATCTCGCCGTGTGGCCCACAACCACTGCGCCAGGTGTCCAGCTGCCGGCAATCTTGTCTGTGCCCGAGGAGCATCGCCTCGGTTTGGCCTGAGGAGCGGGATCCCCAGCCAATGATGGTGCGTGAAGAGCGGAGAAGCAATGATGGCGCTCGCCATTTTTCCCATCCTTCGAGAGGCGCCCCCTCGGGACGCCCGGTGCTGACGTCAATCCCCACCTTCCGAAGTGACACTGCCTCGGGAGAGCATGCCAGCTCCCCGCTATTAAAGGTACCCCATAACTGGCAATCATTTTCAAATTTTAGAGCTCCTTTCACCCAAGGGACAACAGGCATGTGGCCCTTCGCGCTCAGAAGCGAGAGAGTATCTGATGTGGCTGATGGAGCCACGTGGATAATCACGGCAAAATTGACTAAGTCAGCCCCTTCATGTCGGCCCCGGCGGCCCTCCGCGGCCCCGGCTTCTCCAAGTAGGCCGAAGTGGCTCCGACTTCTCCAAGTCGGCCCCACGTCTGCCCCGGCTCCTCGTGCCGACCCCGGTGGCCCTCCGCGGCCCTGGCTCCTCCGAGTAAGCTGAGACGGCTCCGACTTCTCCAAGTCAACCCTGCGTCTGCCTTGGCTCCTCTATGTCGGTTCCGATGGCCCTCCGTGGCCCCGGCTTCTCCGAGTAAGCCAAGGCAGCCCTGACTTCTCCAAGTTAGCACCAACCGTCAGGCCTGCCAACTTTCTGACTTGCGTAGCTTGACATAGCCAGGCCCACCTACCACCTGGCCATGTCGTCGATGGGACCAGGCCCACCTACCAACTGGCCCCACCGACTGATGGGACCTGGCCTACCAACCGCCAGCTTTCCCCTTTCCGATGGGACAAAACCTACCGACCAGCCCAAATTCACGTAACTTCCATGTGTTCTGCAAATATCCCTCCCTCACGAAACTTCACGTGGCTAATCCTCATACGAGTATCAAATGCCTATAAAAGGGTAAGTCAACTCGAGGCCCAGGTATGTGAATACAAGTACTCACCTGCTCTACAACCTCAGAAAAATTTCAATTCTCAGAGCCTTTTCTGCCTCTAAGGAGCTCTCTTGAGCTCTCCTTTAACTATGACTTCAGTTGCTAACTTAGAGGTCGAAGGATCTCTATCGAAACTTCCTTCAGTCTTAAAACTTTTACAGATTATCCTATTTGGCGAGAACTCTATCAACAAGCAAGCTCATATTTCTTGCGCTTAAGTTCGATGACCGGTCGTCATCGGCTACAAGCAGCTCACGGGCTGTATTATTGCCATTCTTCCACTGTATTGTTGCCGTCCTTCCACTGTATTATTATTATTGCGGTCCTTCCGCTGTATTATTGCCGTCCTTGACATGGGAAGGCAAAAAAAAAAAAACCATGCTGTGCTAATCGTATCCCAATCACATCACACGTTGATCTCCTCAGCGTGATCAGCAAGCACGGCTCATCTTCCACCTATATAGCACGCGATGAACGATAGAGGTAGAACCAGCTGGAAAGTTATCCAGGCCCAAAAGTAGCGGCGATGGCACCACTCCACGAGATATTGGAGCAGTGCCGGGTCTCTCCTCCGTCGAACTCCGCGGCCCGGCCCTCGCTTCCCCTGACCTTCTTCGACCTTGTCTTCTTTCGCTTCCACCCGGTGCAACGCCTCCTCTTTTATGAGTCATCCCTTTCCAAGTCTCACTTCCTCAACTCTGAGCTGCCCAAGCTCAAGCAGTCCTTGGCTCTCACTCTCCACCACTTCTACCCTCTAGCTGGCAGCCTAACGCGCCCATCCGGCGGCCAAAAGCCGGAAATTCTCTGCTCTGATGGCGATTTTGTCAGGCTAACCGTGGCGGCGAGCGACGGAGACTTCTACGAGCTCGCAGGAAATCATGCTCAGAATGTTAGGAGGTTCCATTATTTGGTCCCTTTATTGCACTCATCTGGTGACAGGCAGGCCGTGCTGGCGATTCAGGCAACCATATTTCCCAACGCCGGCATTGTCGTCGGCACCACGTTGCACCACGCCGTAGCCGATGGCTCCACCTACGCCAATTTCATGAAGGCATGGGCATCGATGCACAAATTCGGCGGCCAAGCAGCTGAGTTGGTTGGACGGCTTCCATTCTATGATCGTAGCGTAATCAAAGACTCCAAAGGCCTGAAAGGAATCTTTCTGAAAGACCTTCAATCACTCGAAGGCGACCGAAGTCTCGAGGCGTGGGATCTGGACGGCAGGTCCAACATAGTGCGAGCTACGTTCACATTCCGCCGAGACCAGCTTGATAGTCTCAAGCGCCGGGTGGCAAGCAAGACGTCGGCACGGTGCTCACCGTATGCGGTGGCGTGTGGCTTCGTGTGGGCCGGCCTCGTGCGAGCTCGAGGAGAAACGAGCAAGAAGAAGGAGCGTTTTGGTTTCGTGACCGGGTGCAGAGCTCGGCTGGAGCCTCCAATACCATCGAACTACTTCGGCAACTGCCTCGGCATTTGCTGTGTCGAGGCAAAGCGGAGCGAACTCATCGGCGACGACGGTGCGCTCGTCGCCGCCGACGCTATTTGGAAAGTCATTAAGAGCTTGGAGGATGGAGCATTTACGGATGCCGAGAATTGGATCAAGAACGTGTATAACTATGCGTCGATGAGATCATTAACGGTGGCGGGGTCGCCGAAGCTGGGAATGTATGAAGTCGACTTTGGATGGGGGAGACCGAAGAAGGTGGAGGTGATATCGATAGAGAGGACCGGGGCGCTGTCACTGGCGGAGAGCCCGGAGGAGAAGGGAGGGATAGAGGTGGGGTTGGCGCTGCCGAGCCACGAGATGGAGGAGTTTGCCTCATTCTACATCAGTGGGCTATCGGATCTCGCGTAATCTCGGTGAATAATCTGCAATGAAGCTTTCTCTCTCTGTTGTCACTTGTCTTTCAGTAATGGTGATAGTAATTTTAGTTCCCCTTTTTCTTTCCAATTAAACCGATCTCTTGGAGTCTGTCCGTAGATGTTTTGTCCAAATCGTTGCGTGAAAGGGAGGGGAAAAGGTTCCCTGCCACTCCATAGTCCATACGAACAAAATGGGAGTTTTCCCAGAAGCTTTCAAGTTTTATTGTTTCCAATGCCGTTTGTATTGACTGCATTGGGATACCCTGTTACGAGCTTCGTGCACATCATACACAGTGATTAACTGTATATGATTAAGAACAATTTTGTTCTTTTACATACCGCATGCGCGTACAGTCACATGCTTTTACGTTGTGCATGATATAAAAAAACTTTTTTAAAAAAATAATAGCAACAGAAGTAAGTCTGGAACTGGAAAAGTATCCATTCATTGTTCATATTTGCCTTACTGCTCCTAAAAATTAAGAATTATAGAGTTTGACCATCATGCATAGTGCAGATTGTGCGCACTACGCATAGTTATTAATCGTATATGACTAAAAATAATTTTATTTTTTACATACCGCATGCACTGCGGTGTGCACGCTTCTGCACTGCGCATGAATAGAAGAATTTTTTTAAAAATACAATATAAATAGTCTCCTAAAACGAATATCTCATTGTTCATATTATCTTACTGCTCCAAAAAATTAAGAATTATAGGGTTAGACATTGTCTGGATACGAAGCTCCTTTAGTGAAGAGCTGACCTTAAATTATACTTCCAAACGATAATCAACCATTTACAAGATGGAGTAGTATTAGCACAGAGTTCTAAAGTGCACTAACCTAACATGTAAATTTTTCACTGCATCTTGTTTTACATAAAATGGCTGATTATAAAAGTTTATATGGTCACCGTATAATTCTAAGGAGCAAGTAAGATAAATATGAACAATGAATATTTCCGTTTTAGGAGACTAACTTCTATTGGATTATTTTTTGAAAAACTTCTTATATGCGCCAAAGACACTATGTGCATGCGGTATGTAAAAAATAAATTATTTTTAGCCACATACATTAATAACTATGCGTGGTGCGCACGACTGCACTAAATGATGGTCAGTCTATAATTCTTAATTTTTTAGGAGCAGTAAGCAAATATGAACAATGGGCTGATATGATATTCCGTTTTAAAGACTAACTTCTGTTGCTATTATTTTTTTAAAAAAGTTTTTTCATACCGTGCAGGTAAAAGCATGCGACCGCACGCCATGCGGTATGTAAAAAACAAATTTCCTTACATATACGATCAATCACTGTGCATGATGCAGTTTCATAGCGCGCATCGCACACAGTGCATAAAAACCTTTCCTTATTTTCTGATCTCTAGTTGTGATTAGGTAAGAATCAAAATGTGATCAAATATATATGTAAGGAATGAGAATATTTGGCTCTCAATTTGATCTAACTTTAGATACGTATTGTGGTTAGCATCATGTGGTATATGCTTAAGGTATTATAAAGTTGATTCAAACGTCAAAAGGATGATATATTCTTGGATGGTTTTAAATCCTAAGAAGAACTCTTGAGCTGTTATATTATTATAAGAAGAATAAGAGTGAAAGGATAATTGTAAATGTATTGCTTCTTGATGCAAGAGTTTTTTTTTTTTTTGGTGATCTTAATACAATTCTTTCAAGCACTTGCCATGATGGATGTAGATTTTTCCGATTAAATGTTAAGCGTACAAATGTATCTAAATTTGTAGCCTTTTACTTTTAAGTAAAACTCTCCTGTTCTAAATTTATTGTGACATCATAGTAGCTTTTGGATGCGCTAAACATATGGAAAAAAAATATAAGGGCAAGAGATGGTATAACCTTATTGATTTGATGGAAATTAGATATTTAATAGTTGCAGCTCAAATATGTTAGGTATACTAGCAAGTATGGTAGCTTAACCTATCCTAGCCTCTATATCTCTTTAATTCAACATCATGTTAAATTAGGCTTAGTTTGGGCGAGGGTTCATATTACTTGGGTTAAATCAAGTGAACATAATCTATAGGAGAAAGGTTTGGAATGTTTTAGTCGTATTGATATTTGTTAGAATGAAACCTCAGTCATGAAGGATCAAAGCCTCTCGAAAGAGTAAGAGTAATATCATTGGAACTAACATTAAACCAACTCGCATAGGATCTTGGGAATTAGGGATATTTGGAGGAATGTCGAGATATATGTGTTTCACGTGTTTTAGAAAATGAAAGTCGTGAGATGCATGGTCCCCTCTCTCCAATCATCTCCTGGGCAGACTAATCCAATTGAACCGGTGCTTGCCTAGCACTGACTCGTTTATCTTATCACTAATTCCATACTAAAGGATTTCTCTCTTCTATCACCACCATGAGCCACAACCCCTCTCTACCCCTTTCTCCCTCGTCATGCATCACAAACAAGAAGCCATTGCCATCCTTATCTCCGTTGCCGCCAGCCCTGCCTCCTCTTCCACCTCTTCTCAATCCCTAGGCAACTCCTCACCACTAGGTAGCAGGGTCAAGGCAGCTCCAGCATCAAGGGGGTTAGATGACGCTATTCACAACAACGCAGCTCACAAGCCCAACAAAAGTTGGCTGAGGAGAACAGGGATGATGGATATTAGGAGCAGAGATTGAAAAGTTATGTAATATTTTTTAAAAATATTTGTACACCGTTTCATTATAGTATGATCTGTATTGGGCATAATAATTCATCCATGCTTAGATTCATGCATCAGTAATATATAATTATTCATGTGCAGACTCTACTACGCAAGTCCATGTGCAGACGAATCACCACATATGTGGTGTACAATTTTTTCATATTTTAAACTCATTTGTGATTCAATTAAGTTTGTTAGTAAATTAAAATTTGACTTAAAAATTTAAATAAAAAATAATAATAAAATAATTTAATATATATATATATATATATATATATATATATATATATAATTAAATTTGAGGCATCATAAGTTGAGTCGGATTTGGTTTGAGTTGACCTTAGGCGACGCATGATCTGAATTAGACTTGCGGTCAACTTGACTGTCACCCACTAAACTACTAGGTGCAAGCTCATTTACTTTTGGGCTTCACATGAGCTGTTTATCTTTTTTAAGTCTGCATCCTTTGTCGTATGCCACATCGTGCAGTGCACAACCCATGACGGGCTGACATGTGCGCCATGGAACGTGACGTACCGCAGAAGATCCGGACTCTTATATTTCACTCCTTTCGAGCTTTCTGTGCTACAAATTGTCTCGAAACATGTTTTGAACATTGAT
Organism: Calamus simplicifolius; assembly: GCA_900491605.1. Classification (NCBI taxonomy): domain Eukaryota; kingdom Viridiplantae; phylum Streptophyta; class Magnoliopsida; order Arecales; family Arecaceae; genus Calamus; species Calamus simplicifolius. The sequence continues at coordinate 180,667 of UESW01001502.1, forward strand.
AATAAATATTCTAATTAATTTATAACAAAGCAAGAGATGTGGTTATATATTGATGGCCAATTAAACCATGAAGAATAAAAAAATTTTTAAACGGTCCATCTCGGCTCTAAGAGTCAACAGCTTCATGGCCAACGATCCCAAAGGCCGATGGCTCAAGACCGACGGCCCCAAAGACCGATACCTCCATGACCGATGGCTCCAAAGGCCGATGGCTCCAAGACCGACGGCCCCAAAGGCCGACACCTTCAAGACCGACGGTCCCAAAGGCCGACACCTTCAAGACCGATGGCCCAAAGGCTGATGGCTCCCAGTCCGACGGCTCCAAGACCGACGGCCCCAAAGACCGACGGCCCCAAAGGCCGACGGCTCCCAGTCCGATGGCTCAAAGACCAACAGCCCCAAAGGCCGACGGCTCCAAGACCGACGGCTCCAAGGCCGACAACTCCACGACCGACGGCCCCAAAGGCCGACGGCTCCCAATCTGACTCCACGATCCACGACACCTCCAAAGGCCGACGGCCCCAAAGGCCGACGGCTCCAAGATCGACGGCTCGCCCCTGGCCAGCCGGGTACCAACGGCTCCAAGGCCGGCACCTCCAAGGCCGGCACCTCCAAGCCAGGCGGCCCCGGCACTTCCCAACCGGCCCCGGCACTTCCCAGCCAGCCCCGGCACCTCCCAGTCGGCCCCAGCATCTTCCTAGCCGGCCCCTACGTCCCCAAGCTAGGCGGCCCCGACACTTCCCAGCCGGCTCCGGCACCTCCCAGTCGGCCCCGGCACTCTCCTAGCTGGCCCCCGGCGTCTCCAAGTCCGCCGAGTCAGCCCCGGCCATTCCTGGCCAGCTCCTCTCGGCCCCGGCATCTTCGAGTTCTCCAAGCCCGCCGAGTCGGCCCCGACCCTTCCTGATCGGCCCTTCTCGGCCCCGGCGTCTCCGCGTTCGCCGAGTCGGCCCCGCCATTCATGGCCGATCCCTCTCGGCCCCGGCATCTTCGAGTTCTCCAAGCCCGCCAAGTCGGCCCCGACCCTTCCTAGTCGGCCCCTCTCGGCCCCGGCGTCTCCAACCCGCCAAGTCGGCCCCGGTCGCTCCTGGCCAGCCAGGTCCAGCCTCAACTTCCCCGGGAGGGTCAAGGTGTCCCAGTTCCCGCTAGATCAGCCCCAGCGGTTCAAGAAGCCGCCTCTCTGACGCGCACCGCCCGACAGCGCTAGATCCGACAACCCGACAGCCCCGCCGGCTAATGGGACTTAGCCCACCAACCGCCGCTTTCTCCCTTTCCGATGGAACAGGACCCACCAACCAGCGCAGATTCACGCAACTGAACTCCGTAGACATCCCCTCCTCACGCAATCCCACGTGATCATGCCAGGGTCAACCCCTATAAAAGGTGAATCCACTCACCAAACAGGTATGCACGATAATCCCCAAAATCGCTGCCTTAGCGTCCAGGAAGGAATCCCTCCTTCCTGAGACCTCCTTTCTCATACTAAAAGGGGGTCACTCGAGCCCCTCTTCAGCTGTGACCTCAGTTGCTAACTTGGGCGTCGGAGGGTTCCACCGAAGAACCCCCTCCGGTCCTGAGACTTTTCTACAGGTAACCTGGTGAAGAAGAGCCTCCGTTCCCGACGTCCAGGAGAGGTGATTGAGCGTCATCAGATTGGCACGCCAGGAAGGGAGGATAAGAAAAAGTAGCGAATGTTCTCCCTGAGCTACATCATTCGTCTCCTCTCTTCTTCAAGAAGCCATGGTGGTGACTCGAGCCCAGGACGCCTCCGTCAGCTGCCCGGCGGGGCTTCCCCCATCGGTTAGGCAGCAGGAGGCCAATCCCCCTGCAGCTGACCCTCCGGCCACCTGCCCACCATCGAACGCCGCTGTCCAAACAGCGGACCGGCTGACGACTCTTTCCCAGCAAGTCCAGAATCTCACTGCCATGGTCCATGGGCTCCAGCAACAACAGTCCGTGGCCACCCAGCACCAGACGCTCCCCCCGCCAGTCAACAGTTGGCGAGGGGAGGTTCTCCTCGGCGGGAGGCCGGTCAGTGAGAGACCGGCCGACGTCAAGTTTCCCCTAGGAAGCCTCGACGCGAGCCCTCCAAGCGGCCACGGTCCCCTGACCACGACCCCAGCGAATTTCCTCCCAAGCCACATCATCACGAGGAACCCAGGCGGAAGTCCCGACTTCCGTCTCCATCTCCTTCTGCCTCCTCTTCTTCTTCTTCCTCCGAGCCATCTCGGAGGGCCCCGACGATCAGCCGCTAGGCGAAGGAACGCCTGGAGGAGTACAACAGGCGCCTCGACGAGCTCGCCAAGAAGATCAACCATCAGCCGGAGGAAGAGTTCGACACTCGTCCTCCTTACACTCGCCACATACTGGAGGAACCGGTTCCCTCCATATTCTGCTTCCCCCAGGTGGACCCGTACAACGGTACGACCGACCCCCTCGATCACCTCGAGAGTTACAAGGCTATGATGCAAGTCCAGGGTGCCTCAGATGCCCTTCTCTGCAAGGCCTTCCCCGCAACCCTGCGGAAGGCCGCTCGTGCATGACATTCGCGCCTGTCCCCCACAGCATAGACTCCTTCCGGAAGCTGGAGATGACATTTTCGGCCCACTTTGACGCCTGCCGCCGGATCCCAAGGGTGGCAGACAGCCTCTTCTCCGTCCGCCAGAAGGAAGGAGAGTCACTGCGGGACTTCGTGTCCCAATTCAAAACTGCCGCCCTCGAGGTCTACCATCTCGACAATGCGGTGGCCACCCTAGCGCTGAAGCGGGGACTCCTTCCGTCCAGCTTCACCTTCTCCCTAGATAAGAAGCCCCTGGGCTCTTACTCTGACCTCCTCCTCCGGCCCAAAAGTACATCCGGGCGGATGAAGCCGACCTCACCCGCCGGGAGTCTTCGAAGAGCTCAGCCACAAATCCGCTTGCCCTGAGCCGAGCGGACCTCCCCGACATCGCGATCCGACCCACCTCGCCGGTCCGACAACAGGCGCCGAAGCCCTGTCGCCGACGAGAGTAAGCTCACTCCTCTCCTTGCCCCTCGATCCCACATCCAGATGGAGATCGAAGGCGAGCCTTACCTCCAACGTCCTCCCCATGAAGAAAGGTGCACCCCGCGACAGAAGCCGCTATTGTCGATTCCACCGGGACTACGGCCACGACACCGATAGCTGCTACAACTTGAAGCGGGCCATCGAGGAGCTCATCCAGTGGGGCTGCCTCGGCAAGTATGTCCAGAAACGCAACAGCCGCTACCGGCCATCATGGGGCCTCCACCAGCTCAAGCCACCATCGACAACACTCCCACGGAGCGGACGATCGGGATGGTGTCCTGGGGATGGCTTCTGCACCTAAACGGCCGAGGGGAGAGGAGTTGCCGAGTAACGTACTTCCTAGGAGGGTCCTTACCGCGTCGCTGAGGCGTCCCACCGGGGGGCATACAAACTAGAAGAGCTTGACGGGAAGCCCATTCCACATACCTGGAATGTGGACAACCTCCGCCAGTATTACCAATGATGTACTCTCAGAAGCATGAGTAATAAAGAAGGCCCCTTCTGACGCCATAGCTTGTTCTCCCTTGTGCCAAGTCTCTCAAAAGGAGCTCACTGGCATCGCGGGCCCATGGGACACCACTCGGCCCCGGCACGGCGGTGCCCCCGAGTAGGTTAAGACCCTAAAGGCTCAGTACTCGGTGAGTCGCCACTTGGACGGCACACAAACCCCCAAGATGGTTCAAAAGGGGCTCACTGCATCGCGGCCCACGGGACACCACTCGGCCCGGCACGGCGGTGCCGCTGAGTAGGTTAAAACCCTAAAGGCTCCATACCCGGTTGAGTCGCCACTTGGGCGGCACACAAACCCCCAAGATGATTCAAAGGAGCTCAACTGGCATCGCGGCCCGAGACACCACTCAGCCCCACGGTGGTGCCTCCGAGTAGGTTAAGACCCTAAAGGCTCCGTACCCGACTGAGTCGTCACTTGGGCGGCACACAAACCCCCAAGATGGTTCAAAAGGAGCTCACTGGAATCACGGCCCACAAGACACCACTCGGCCCCAGCACGGCGGTGCCCCCGAGTAGGTTAAGACCCTAAAGGCTCCGTACCCGGCTGAGTCGCCACTTGGGCGGCACACAAACCCCAAGATGGTTCAAAAGGAGCTCACTGGCATCGCGACCCATGGGACACCACTCGGCCCTAGCATGACAGTGCCCCCAAGTAGGTTAAGACCCTAAAGGCTCCGTACCCGGCTGAGTCGCCACTTGGGCGGCACAAAACCCCCAAGATGGTTCAAAAGGAGCTCACTGGCACACAAAACCTCTAGCAGCTCCGTACCCGGTCGAATCGCCCTTTAGGTGGCACACAAACCCCAAAGCGGTTCAAAAGGGGCTCGCCGCATTGCGGCTAACGAGACACCAACTCGGCCCTAGCACGGCGGTGCCCCC